>CM053590.1:207200852-207222584 GCA_028646515.1 Pseudochirops corinnae | reverse complement strand
GTGTGTGTGTGTGTGTGCGTGTGTGCACGTGCACGCCTGTGAGCTTTAAACTGCTATTAATTTAACAGGCCTGGGAAAGAGGTGAGTCATAAAGGTGGAAAAATATTTTGGCTGTAGCACTGGTGGCAAAGGTGAAAGGCATTAACTCTAGTGAGTCACCACAGCCTTTGGCAGTTTTATTTTTAACAGCAGCAGCAGTTATGGGTCTCAGAGCGTCTGAGAGAAGGTCTGTAAGGGTTAGGTAGCCTTTTCACCTGTCCACCACTTTAATGGGAGTTTCATTTCTTCAGAATAACGCCTGAAACACGCTGATGCCCGAGATGCAACAAGTCCAACGGTGTCCCTTCTCTCTTCTCTGTCTTCTTTCTGTCTCTTTCTCCTGACATGTTCTCTCTCTCTCTCTCCCTCCCTTCCTCTCCCCTCCGCTCCCCTCCCCTTCCCTCTCCTCTCCTCTCCTCCCCCCTCTATCTCCCTCCCTCTTTTCTCTCTGCCTCTCTCTGTCTCTGTCTCTCCCCCCACCCCGTTTCACTCTCCTTCTGTCCCTTTGGTCTCCCCCTGAACTTCCCGGACCCCATCCAAGGTGCATCATGATCTATGATGACGGGAAATACAAGCCACAAAAGATGAAAACGATTTTAAAACAAGCACTTTAAAGTTAACTGTGATTATGATTTAGTACAAAGACTACTGGGTTTGGAGTCAGAGTCATGTGGCTTAAATTTCGCCTCCATTTCTTTGCAGCCCTCATCTCATCCCTCTTGGCCTCAGTTACCTCATCTGTAACCTTTTGAACTTACAACATGACGTGCCAGTCTGGGCCCATTCATTGTAGGATGTAGGATCAATGATCGCTCACCAACAGTCAGGAGAGAACAAAGGCGAGGTAGCCCTAATCCAGAGCCAGGCTCAGCTGGATAACCCCTGGATTGCAGCTGCCGCGAGCTCAGGCTGCCTGATCCCCAGAGTGCCTTCCCCCTTCTTCCTCCCGGGAGCTGTCAGTTACGGGGGTTACCCAGCTTCTTTTGAAAAGATCAACTCAGTTATCACTCTTCCTGCTCGGGGGCCAACAAGGGGTGCCCCGTCACCGCGAGAGTGAAATGCCGCACGTGGCCAGCAAGAAGTGGCCAAGGAGTTGGTCACCCTGAAAGTGCCCAGGCTCACACACATGGCCGGCATCAGGAAAGGTGAGCTGTGCCCGTCCTTTTCCAGCCTTTGGTGACGTGTCTTTATTTTCCATAGGGGAAAGAATGAGCATTTAGACAGTGCCTACGACACGGCAGACATGGCATTCAGTGCTTTGCAAATGTCTCATTTACAACCCTGTGAGGTAGTTACTATTTTATAGTTAAAAGTTGAAGAAACTGAGGCAGACAGGTTAAGTGACTTGTCCAGGATCACACAGCTAGTAAGTAGTATCTGAGTCCAGGTTAGAATTCCTGTCTTCCTCACTCCAGGCCCAGCACTTAATCCATTGTACCACCCAATTCAACACACACTCGTTATTTGTTTTGTGCACAGCTGTCTGCTGAACATGAGCTGTATAAAAACAAAAATGAAATTTTCCCCTGCCTATGAGGTACTTACAACTCTCCTGAGGGAAAAGATTTCCAGTTCCATCTTTCAATATTTGTCGCTTCTCACGGGCACAACAAAGATGAAATATTTAGTTCTATTTGTCTCTGTCGTTACTTGGGAGGCAAACCATCCATGTGAAACAGGGCTAACTTCTTCTGTATTTTGTCCTCTTCCAATCTTTTCCTCCTGAGGGAATCTCCCCAGACTTTAGTGGCTTAATCTTCACAACGAGAAGGTATGCTACAAGTTCTCCTGGGATGCCCTTTCAGCCCTAAATGTACAATCCTATGACCTAAGGGCATGTTGACTGACTTACAGATGCAGGATGATTCTGGCTCGCTTGTGCTCATTGCACAGGAGGCTTGTCTTGCTTTACATGAACTTGGCCATCAGCTGTTACTAGGTTTATTCATTAAATCTTGTTCCTCTTTCTTTTAAAAAAAGAAAAGTGTGACTGCCCCAAAGTCTTTATTTTTTTTCAAAGCAAGGTGCAACTTTTGTCAATGGAAAGTAATAAAAGAATAACTTAAAATATATATGTGGAACATAATTCAGTTTTAGCCTCCCTGGGCTTTTATAACCTCTGTTATGGAGAGAAATATGATATCCAGCGTCTTTTAAGCCCCTTTCCACACCTTGCACATGCAAGCAGGATGAAATTGGTTCCA
Organism: Pseudochirops corinnae; assembly: GCA_028646515.1. Lineage (NCBI taxonomy): Eukaryota > Metazoa > Chordata > Mammalia > Diprotodontia > Pseudocheiridae > Pseudochirops > Pseudochirops corinnae. The sequence goes on along the minus strand of CM053590.1, from coordinate 207,220,341 downwards.
GTGTACAGGGTGGAATGTGGTATGTGACACACTCCTTGATTTTAATGCGGAAAACAGTTTGAAACCATTGGGCACTCTCAGAAAAAGTGCCTTTTAATATCCAGTTTCATAAAATAATGCACTTTCAAACAATTTGTCAACTGCAAGGGCAATTAGAAGCGGTCTCTTTATCCCACTGTGCCATGCGTCACAGTCATTAAAGTGCATCAAATGTAAAATGTGCCCCAAGTATTGGCTTCCGTAATACCTAAGAAAACAAGTCAAAATGATCTCAGTCAGTGGTGTGCATCTGGCTCTTCGTATAATGCATCTGAGCAAATGTAGGAGAGGAACTCTGAGTGTTTTTCCAGGTTCTACCCCAGTAGGAATTTTTATTCATTTGAAAAGAAGATACAACATCACAGAACCTCAGAATTTTAAGAGATCTCAGAGATCATGCAAGACAACCCATATCTACATAGAAACTCAAGTTTCTTCTAGTGGGTTCAGGGGTTTCATTTCAGAATATAATGTTTAATTCCCTGGAAGATGGTTGTTTATCTTAATTGAGGGAATACTGCATAATGACTGTGGTAGAGCTGAAGTAGGCAGACCTGAGTTCAAATCCCACTATGGATGTTTACTTTTTTTTTTTTAGGGGGGAAGGCAAGGCAGTTGGGGTTAAGTGACTTACCCAAAATCACACAGCTAGTTAAGTATCAAGTGCCTGAGGTAGGATTTGAACTGACTCCAGGGCCAGTGTTCTATTCACTGTACCACCTCACTAACCCAAATATTGACTTTCTATGTGACCTTAGCAAATAATTTAATCTCTATATGCCTCAATATTCTAGAACTCATCTACTAAGTTATAAACGGGAGAGGGATTTCTCCAAGTCAATTAACAAACATTTAAGTCACTAGTCTGTCTCAGACATTATGGTCAGTAGTGAAGATACAAAGAAAGCAAAGTAAAAACCCAAACTAAAAGCCAGTGTCTGCTTTCAAGGGACTCCCACCAGCTAATGGAAATCACAGATAACAGATTGTTTTTTTCCTTTGTAAAACTAGAAGGTTGAACTAGATGACCTTCGAGGCCTTTTCAAAATGCAGGATCTCTGACACTCGGGGCCTAATGCGGATCTGCACAATTTTTAAAAAGTATTTTAATTCCTTTAGTTCTCTATCCATCACCCCACCTGCATCCCATACTTTCTGAGTGTGACCTTAAAAAGCACTATGGTATGGGGGTTACAATGCTTCTTGGGGAACCTGGTAGACAAGAATTCAAATCAAATTCACATTCAAACTTCTCACAGTTAGTTAACTATGTGGCATTGGGCAAATCTCTTCATCTCTGAGTCTCAGTTTTCTCACTTTTAACAAGAAGATAATAAAACCTGTAATCCTTCTTCATAAGTTTGTGATGAGGTGCAAAGGAGGTAATATGCTTAAAGCAATTTTAAACCTTGAAATGCTAAGCAAATTATTTTTCTTGTGAATAACACAAGTTAACTGTGTTAAGAAATGACTGTTCCATTTGGTGCTTCTAATAAAATATTTCTTGGGAAGGGACAAATATAGTTTACTGAATTTACATTTCACCATGAAAAGAGTGGTCTGAACTTTGAATTGAATGGAAATTATTTCACATCTAAGTTCTAAATTTAAAAAAAAATGACATCTGTTTATAGTAAAGAAGCCGTTTATTACATGAGTCCATTTTAATTCTTCAGTGTCGCCTTCTAATTGGGACAGATAATCTATGTTACCATGGAACTAGGAACTTTATTTACATCTATCTACCAGTAAATGATGGTGCATTTTGTAAAATGTTTTGGAATGAATAAACCATTTGGTCAACTTAGCACAATTATCGGTGTCTGTTAAAGTGTCTCTAAGCTTTTTTGGTCCAAGAATAGAGAATTGTGTGATAAGCTTGTGCTTTTTGAATAGTTGATAGGAGAAAAAAAATCACTAAAGATAAAATCACTACCAACTACTTCCACCTGCTTCTGGGCCCCAGTGCTAGCTATTTGGGGGATCAGAATCCTCTCTGAAACAGTTCACAGCCCCCCACCAATTTGTCTTTCTGGCCTTGGGCACTCTCAGAAAAAGCACCTTTTAATATCCAGGATTAGCAAACTCTGGACTATGTCCAAGTCTCAAAGTCGATCCTTTAAGGCTTCTCATAGTTTCCCCCCTTTTTCTACACCAATAGCTTGACCAATTCTACACTCAATTTGTTCCTCCCCAAGAAGACATGGGCGTGTTGCTGAGCAGGGTCTTGGCTTACCACAGGTGTAGTCCTTTGATAAGGGGAATCCATGCCTTTTCTCAGCATATTTTGTTCTTATTAATCGGTTGCTCCACTCTGTCTCCTGGCAAACTTCCTCCACTTATTAATTTTTCAACCTGTCTAAGCAAGTCTTCATCTTCAGAGAGAGCGTTAGAGATCATCTTCCAAAGACTCCCCAAGTACTTTCTCTCACCAGCCATTTTCAATTAATCTACTCTTCAGGTGGTTTACAGACCAGAGACAGGGATTTTGAAGCTAGTCACATCTTCCCAAAGCAGCCACAGCATCTCCAATCCTTACCTGAGGTCATGACGTCTACCTTTAACAAACAGCTCTTTGGTGACTTTGGGAGCATTGAAAAACACTACTTTAGTGATTTAACATCAGAAGCTGTTTTTGATATTACTTTTAGCCTGTATCCAATCACCAAACCAATAAACAATAATATTTCAATGGAGTCTTGACATACACCAGCATATTTGTTGTTTTAGAGGGACTGACTTATAAAGGAAATTAGTAAGGGTTTGCAAAAGGAGAGGGCAGCTAGGTACAGAAGACAAGAGCGCCAACAAGACTCATATTCCTGAGTTCAAATCCAGCCTCAGACACTTACTAGCTGTGTGAACCTGGGCAAGTCACTTAACCCTGTTTGCCTCAGTTTACTCATCTGTAAAATGAACTGGAGAAGGAAATGGCAAACCACTCCAGTATCTTTGCCAAGAAAGCCCTAAATAGGGCCACAGAGTTGGATATGACTGAAACAACTGAACAACAAGAGGAGGGGATTCTTACAAAAAATCGGAGAAGCTGTCCTAGTTCACTGAGGGTAGAGGGAAGATGGAGTGAGGGGCTCTGAGCTATATTGGGTACTATTTTTGAAAAGTTTGTGGGGGGGAGGGAACAGAAAGATTTTATCTAGAATAGTAATCAAGCTTCCCATAACCTTGTTATTCAGCTGGTATCTGCTTTGAGAGTTTTCTAAATAGTGAAGGAGATCATGTGTTTGAATAAGTGGTGGGAAAAAGGGGAAAGGAACTTATTTGTACAAAGATATTTATAGCAGCTCTTTTTGTGGTGGCCAAGAAATGGAAATTGAGAAGATGCCCATCAATTGAGAAATGGCTGAACAAGTAAGTGAATGCAATGGAATCCATAGCAGGGCAGTGAGACAAGAAGGGTAATGTATTCAACATATAATGGCCCATAAGAGAAAGATCCATCTTGTTCTGCTTGTCCCCCAGGTGACAGGACTAGAAGCATTGACCTCAAGGTGCTGATTGACACGTGCTCTGAAATTTCTAGTCCTAGACAGTTTAATATTAATAGGATTTAGGATCTTCCCCACCCATTAATAGGCCTCTCCCGGAGCCCATTAAGGGAAGCTTGCTTAGGGGAGGCTTGCTTGAAGGAAGGCTTTCACACCTTTTGCTAATTGCTAATTAGGCACTGAGTCACCGGGGTTGTGATGCCTTCTGGCTCTGAAAAGTATATATATATATATATATATATATATATATATATACTCTGAGTTGGTACTTTGCTTTGGGGGCTTGCTTATGAGAAGGATCTTGTGATTCCCTGGTCAAAATTCTGTTCAGAGCTCCTCGAGTGCTCAGATGTAAAGACTCTCTCAATCCAAGGATGTATGTAAAATGTATAGTTAATTCAGGCAGAGTCCTGTCTGTTGGTTTTTATTTGTCTGCTTATATTTTCTCTGAAGTTTCTCTGAATCTGCTGACTTTTCCCCTGAACTAGTGAACGTAATTTCAAAAGATTGTTGACTCCTTAAAGAGCTATCTTTCCTAATAAAGCAGATCTAAGAACCTGTGCCAGCAGCCATCCTGGGTATGCCAGTTACACGGGGGCACTGATGCAGAAAGGAATTTGTCCAGGGTCACATAGTCAAAACATGGTAAGGATTCGACCTGAGCAAAGGTCTTATTGACTCCAAGGCTTGCTCTCTAGCCACATTCTCACGCTGCCTTTCTTTCCCTAATTTAGGTTTAATAAAATCACATTGAATTTAGTTCAATATCATGATGATCCCAGAATTCAGCTCTAGCATTCCCTTTTCACTCTCCTAAGGATTCAGATACAAAAATGAACCAATCTCTGTCCTTGAGAAACTTGTGCTACTGGAGAAATACAGTGTCTTCACAGGTAAATACAGCTAGACATACAGTAAATGCAAAGAGATTTTGGTGGTGCAGGATATTGGTGGAATCAGGAAAGGCCTTCAAAAGGTGGTAGGAATTCAGCCGAGCCTCAGCAGGTGTTAAAGTTTCCAGAAGGCAGAGGGGAAGATGAGGGCGAGAAATGGGGAAGAGCTTATATGAAAGTAAATTTCAGTGGATCCTATAACATAATGAAGTTGACCATGTAAGCACAATTAGTCTAATCAGTTATTGTTTAGTTATATTAAAAAAAAAAAAAGAAATGAAATAAAGTATAGTAAAACAGCTACTCTGTGGATTGTATACCTATAACTCCTCCCAAAGTCAACTGGTCCAAAACCCATATAGGGAGAGAACAAGCGTTTATTAAATGCCAGACCCTCTACAAATATGACTTCATTTGATCTGGGAGGTAAAAGCTATATCATCACGCCCATTTTATAGTTGAGGTAACTGAGACAGACAGAGATTAAGTGTCTTACCCCGGGTTACACAGTTAGTAAGTGTCTGAGGCTGGATTTGAACTCGGGTCTTCCTGATTTTAGATGCTGTGCTCTATATACTGAACTGCCTAGCTGCCTTCATAGGTATCATCCAAACTCAGAACTTCCAGGAAAACTGTTTAAGAGCTTAAACTTAAATATCTCTGTCCAGTAACTGTGGGCATATGTTAGTAAATGCCTCCTATGCTGGAGTGTGCAAGCAACTCCAAAGCGATTCTGTTCTTGGCCTTCAAGAAGGAAAATTATGATTCCTCCTCTGCCGACTTTCCCCTGATCTCCACCCTATTACTGGTCAGAACTTGTTATCCTAAGTTATGGCTTATTATCAGCATGCATTGTTCATTTTTCACTCCTTGTGGCTTCTCTAGTAGTAGAGTCATAGAATGGAGCCAAATGCAGACCCAGAGGAGAGAGAAGCCCGTCATACCTGCCACTCCTCCCTTCAGATTGGAGATTCTCAGCCCTTTTGTTGCCATGTACCCCTTTGGCAATCTGGTGAAAACTATGGAACTCTTCTCAGAATAATGTTTTTTTAAGTGGATAAGGTAAAAATGCACAAGATTAACAGAGGAAATCAATTATATTAGAGTACAGTTTAGAGAATTGTTTTTAAGTTTACAGATTCTAGGTCAAGGACTTGCTCTAGTCCTTCTCTAATCAAATTGCTTCCCAGCCAAGAGCTTTGTAATTTCTGCCCCAGCCTGTCTGCTCTTTTAGTATCACCTTGACTTTATGGGAAGAACCAACCCAAGGAATGGAGTTGGTGGCCTGTTCTCCTTGATCTACCATCTAACCTTCCTGAGCCTCATGTTCATGACCTATAACATGAGGGAGTTGGTCTAGATTTCCGATTCTATTAGGGAACTACTTACACAATGAATACCCGTTAATTGCTCATGGCAGCTAGGTGGCACACTGGATAGAGCAATGGGCTTGTAATGAGGAAAACTCAGCTTCATAAATTCAGCTCAGACACTAGCTGTATGTCCCTGGGAAAGTCATTGAACCCTGTTTACTTCAGTTCCTTATCTGCTGAATGAGCTGGAGAAGGAAATGGCAAATTGCTCCAGTATATTTGCCAAGAACATTCCAAATGAGGTCATGAAGAGTCAGACACGGCTGAGCAACACAGAGCTCAAGCCCGCAGAATAAAAGTGACAGTATTACCTCAAGTAGTTTGCTTAGTGTTAGACCAAACTCCCAAAAGGACATTTTTATAGACCTAGAAAAATAGTAAAATTCATATAGAGTTCAAGAATCTTAAGGGTTTTAACTTTAAAAAATGGGAAGAATGGGGGTCTATCAGTATCTGATCTCAAAAAGCAATAATCATTAAAATGGTTTGTTTAAAAGAAGCAAGTAGTGGAACAAATTAGCTATACAACATGAAAATGCAAATAAACCCAGTAGTGTAGTTTTTAATAAACCCAAGACCCATGTTGCTGAAGGAAGCATTCACTATTGGACCAAAACTGCTGTGAAAACTGGCAGGCTGGCAGAAATTCAGTTTAGATCAATGCCTCACAGTCTACACCAAGATAAGCTCCAAGTGGGGCATGTGACATCGAAAGCAAATTAGAGGAACAAGGAAGAAATTACCTTTTGGAACTATGGGGAGCAGAACAACTCATGACTAAACGAGTGATTGAAAGGATCACCCAAAATACAAATGAAAAATTTTGATTATACATAGTTTAGAAGGTTTTATATGGACAAATCTAATGCTCTAAAATTAGAAGGGTAACAGGTAACTGGGAGAAATCTTTATAGCAGGTTTCTCTTCCTTTCTCTTTGCTCAAAAAAAAAAAAATGGAGAGAATAAGATATCACAGAATGAAAAAACCTGAAAGTCAAAGCTTTGGGACTCAAGACTTTCTTAACTAAGAATGCCTTTCATGATACCTTTAAATATATCTAGAAAAGCATACTAAAGTTTTATGAGACAACATATCACCAACGTGATACCCCTAGTGACTGCTATGAATATGCAGGTGTATTTCCAGGTTTGAATTGCAAGCTATAACAGCCTCTATTCTTTAAAGACAAAGCCAAGATATTTATTCACATACCAGAAAGTCAAATCCACTATGGTAATAAAAAAGTTGGTACACATTACCAATGAAGGGAGCTCCGCCATCCCCAAGCCTTCCCTCCATCAGGTCTTCCCATAAGCAAGCTCCCTTAGGTAAAATGCCCTCTCTGACCCATGCTAGCTCTTCTGCCTCTTTCTGCCTGCTTTCTTTCTCCCAGTTCTGTCTCTCTCTCAGCTCAGCCTCACCCACACTTCCTGCTTACCTGTAAGCAAACTCTTCCTATCATAGGTTCATGTGACTCAGGCTCAAAGCAGGTCACATAGGCCTATTAATGAATGGGAAAGATCTTCCCATTCCCATTAACATCACAAACAACCAGATCAAAGCCTCACACAAGCATAAAGTAGATAGGAAATCCTTTGGGGCTTTCTTCCCTAGAAAGAACTATATGGATCCAGCATCATTAATGTGCTCTAAAAGATCATAAAGAAAAATAAACGTTAATGACAGTGTTTCTTATTGTGTAGTACATTCTGTTTTCTCTAGATGCTTCTGACCTCTTTATCCATCTGCATTCATGCATAGATCTATTTTCTGCATCTTCTGATAACCACTTCCAATCAAGACACTATTGCTAGTGCTGGACAGGAAACAGAGGAGAAGAGATAGGGATAGGCTGGCTATTGCCTCATTGTTGTTCTTGCTCATCCTTCAGTCTCAAAGAGGACCGATGAAATCATGGGGTGATGTCTTGACTTTTGAGAGAATTGGATTTAAGTGAGGCAGAGCTTTGGGAAGTCATCAGCCTCACTCTCTCCTTCAGAGTTATTGGAGTCCAGTGGCAAGATGTATGCAGTGGATGACCTTGGCCTTTCTAAACTGAGGTCTTACTCGGCCTCCTGAGGCTTTGCCCTTTCCATTGAAAGTCATTACTAAGGGCTGGGTAAAAATTGAGACAAAAGAGGACCTAATTTACCATCACAAAACTATCAGTCTCATAAAGGAGAAGATCCTTAAAGTTTGACTTTTCTTTAAACACTAGAACAATCTATAACAAGGGCCCCAAATGTGAAATCCAATGCAAGCTAGTAGGGGCATAATTCTTACATTATTTCAGGTATTAACCTTGCAGTAGCTGTTCTAGATACCCATGTGTAAGAGGGGAGTATTCCAGGTGGTACTCTAGGGGGAAAAGCCAGTCTCTTTATATGGAAAAAGATGGATTGTTTTTTTTTTTCTTCAATAGCATATTTACAGTGTGTCCAGTCTTCGATTTAATAACCACTGGCTAATTGTGAAAACATGAGAATGTTGTGTTAGTATCCTACCAAGGGATTGGAGACAGGGCAAAGAGCCAACCTATGTTTCTAGACTAATTTCATATTAATCTGATTCGTGTACCCTGTGTTTCAGTCAAATTGGATCATACAATTACCATCAGCACTGCCACTACCACCACACACACACACACACACACACACACACACACACACACACACACACACACACTGTCCTCTTTCTACCCTCTGAGATCTCTGTTATCTTTGCTCATGCTGTTCCCCATGTGAATGAGCCTACAACTGTTGCAGTGCTGATGTATCCACTGGAGGTGATGATGACTGCTTTAAGACCACTTGGAGCAATAGCACTATCCAGGATCAGAGAATGAAAGCCTTTGTAATAAAAAGAGCTAAGCTTCTGGAAAGCTATTTGAATTTAGATAGTGACAGTTCTTGTATTCTCTTCATTTTGGTTCCCTAATCTTTAGGAGAAATAATGATTTCTGAACTCTGATCCTCACTGGTTTGTCCCTTTTCTCATCCTCTTGGAAACTGGTACCATCATCACTTTGGTCACTGACTCAGTCTGGCCTTTTAGATTTCATCTTTTCTTAAACTTCAACTCCCCATTCTCTTTTCTCTCCCTTGGCTCATGGAATGATATTATACCTGGAATGGATTTCACTTCCTCTGTTTCTCTCTCCCTCTCTCCCAATACCTGTTGAAAACTCCCCCTTGTCTGAGTACACAGCTTAGATATACTATTTTTCCATGGTGTCTTCTCTATTTTCTACAAGTGATATCTCCTTTGTCAGATTTCTGAAAGCACTTTTTCTTGGCCTTACCTTTGCAATGAACAGTTCTGTCTTATATCATAGTTACTTGTCTATGTATAGCATTCCATGTTTTATATTAAAAAGTTTCCTGAAAGTCAACTTAAATCTTATTTCATCTTTGGGTCTCAAGCCCCTAGTATAACTCTTGAACATATCTTGACATTTCTAAGAGTCATAATTTCATGTGCTTAAATAAGAGTTCCTTGAATTCTGCTTTTTACATTATCATTGATTAAGAGGTAGACTGGGGAGAGTACATTTATACATACTAGTTTTAGGCTACAATCATTTTATTTCTTAAATAGATAATTAAGCTTTGAGGATACGGATTGAAAATGAGAGGCAACTTGGCTAATGCCCACAGTGCTCCCTGGTGGCCATCCTTCAATACTTCAAGGACTTGTCCATGTGGGTGGTTCCACTATCTAATGATGATAGGTAGCTTTAGTAGAATGCCTTCTAGAGTTTTGTGGCTCCAAAATTTATCACCTTGTAACCAACATGGTGACGAGCCACTCTAAACTTAGGTCAAATCCCAGATAACAGACTGACACATAAGCCATTGCCAATCTCACATAAAGCCTTTCCAACTTAGAAGGACCAACCAGAATATTCTGTTGGTATGGCCTTTGAGAGCCCAGGGTCACCTACATACTGTGAGACAGCATAATGGAACTTAAGTGGACCCATTTAACCGTCTTGAAATTTCTTTCTTTTATGGACCTGAGGTCACTTCTGTGATTTCATAGGAATAGGGAGCTCTTAGTGGAAAAAAAAAAATCATTTACCAATGAAAACAAGCAATGGTTCTTCAACTTAAAGTCTTAGATAGTTCCCTGAAGCACCAAGAGGTCATAACTTGCCCAGGGTCACATAGCCAGTATTTGTAAATGATATAATTCATACTCAGATATTCTCAACTCTGAGACTGACTTTATTTGTGATTTAATGCTGCCTTGTCTGGAATAGGTACTTTAAAAATATGAATTAAATTCAACCAATGTCGGGTGGACATAAATAACTATGATATAAGACAGCATCATATTCCAAGAGAAGATAAATCATATGTATCTTTATCTAAGCTTTGGCAATTATATTTGTGATGAGTGGATTTAGAGGAGTAAATTCACATTCCAGGAAGTTGTCAGTTTATATAATATTGCAGTTCTCCAGAGATTTAACAAAACCATCAATAAGTTTAAGAAAACAGTGGTGAAAGAGTTTTCTAAAGTCTTATTTTGTCCAGCTCTGGAAGAGGAAATATCTTCTCTCTCAAACAAAAGTACATCACACCTTTCTGTTGTTCTGTGATTCTCTATCTATCTCTCTTTTCCCCTTCCTCTCTGTTCATGTTTCTCTTTCCCCTTCCTATAACATCCCAACATCTCAAACTCCCAGGTTTCATCACCAAGTTCCTATTTGTTGTCTGTAGAAGATACAAGGTGAAATAAGAGATCTATCACAGAAGGCACATACCTGTGGTCACATAAACACATAAACACTTTCACTTGCAGTCACCCTCTCATTATTTGGCCATTTGAGGCTGCTAATGTGGAGTAAGACCGGAGAGACTCTATTGAATTCTGTCTGCCTGCTATGTTCATGGTCCACTCTACCAGGAAATGAGTTCCAGATGTGTGCTGGGCTGAGTCTGTAATAGAATCAGGTTTGATAAATGTTCCCTCCAGCCTTCAGTTCAATTCTTTATCAGGCTTTTTGGAGAATGCTGGAAAAAGAGGATGGGGGAAATTCTAAGAATGTACCTTGGTGTTGTTTAGAGGTTTTAGCAGAGAGAGAGAGATGGATGTTCTCAGGGACTGCTGGGATGTTTGTGTGTGTGAGTGAGTCAGTGTGTGTGCGTGTGTGTGCATGTGCGTGCATGTGTGCATGCATGTGTGTTTTGTCTGGGGGAGGGGAACAGAGGAAAGGAAGAAAAAAAGAGATCCTGTTTCAGCCACAAAGAAAAGGTTTCATAGCCAATAGACTGACGAAATTGAGGCAAAATAATTCACAGAGTCTCACTCCAATCTAGGCAAGCCAATCAAATGAGGAGCAAAGGTCAGCGTCCTATCCGTAAGTCACCTTGGCTATACTTAGCTGTTATGGGACTGTGAGAGCCATGTAATATCCACATGGAGCACACGACATGAGCACTTCACAAACTTTTACTTAACAAAGTCTTAGCCAAGATAGTGCTGATTCTAATATTCCAATTTTGTTGGTTTTTATTTTGGTCAAGACCTGTGATTGTATTGATCCAGGGAGCTCCCAGGATTAAAACTTCCTCTTCCAGAGCAGGTCAGCAACTCAGCTATAATTTAGTCTTAGAGAGCTTGCCAAACACGCCAGAGGTTCAGTGACTTGCCCCATAGTCACATAGCTAGGCTGTGCCAGACTCAGGACATGAACCCAGCCCTTCCTGACTCTGAGGCCCACCATGTGTTTGTTGCTGTTTTCCCTGTAGACTCTTAATAGAAGAAAGGGAATACGTGTTCATTAAGCACCTGCTTTGTGTCAGGCCTTGTGCTAGTTACTTTAAAAAATTTATCCTTGTGCTGGAAGGTAAGTGACTGGCTTAGGGACACAAAACTAGCATGTTTCTGAGGCTAGATTTGAACCCTGGTCTTCCTGATTCTAGATCCAGTGCTCTATCCACTTTGCTACATCGCTGCAAAAATCCAGAAAATGTTGGGCCACTTCGTGAGGCATCACGGTGGTGCAGCAGATAGAGCACTGGGCCTGGACTCAGGAAAGTTTCCTTTCCTGAGTTCGAATCTGGCCTTAGACCGTATTTACTAGCTGTGTGACCCTGGACCCTGTTTGCCTCAGTTTCCTCCCCTGTAAAACGAGTTAGAGAAATTAAAGTCAAGTCATTCCACTATCTTTACCAAGAAAACCTCAGATGGGGTTGCAGAATCAGACACAACAACAACGATAGCGTCATTATATTTTTACTGCTGCCATCAACTTGACTTTAACATGTATCAATATGGCAACTAGGCAGACGTGATAGACATGTCTTTCTGAAGTAGAAATTTCCCTGCCGTGTTACAGGCGTGTGAAAGTTAAATGACCAGTCTAACCTCATTCGTCTTCTTTGGGCCAATCTCCTACTCACCGAGAGATCACAGTGGCGAACAACTCAAAAACAACATGGTGTGGGGGAAAGACCCCTAGATTTGGCCGGACAGAGGGTCCAGACTTGAATTTTCTATTGTCGCTCCCTTTCTATGTGGCCTTGGACAAGTGCATCACACTGAAGCTTAGGTCCCGGTGGAATCAGTTCCACCGCTTTGTGAAAGGACAGGCACTTGGGAGAAAAAAAGAAACTCAATGACTCTATTTAGCTGGATAAATCGCACCTTTCTTCTGTCAGATGGGCAGAATCAATCCCAGGGGTTAGAAATGATTGGTTTCATTTATGGAGAAGCGCAGAAAATCAAAGTGGATTTACAAGCAAGCCTTGTTAAGGAAGTGAGGCACCGGACATTAGCAGGACTTTCCTGAAGGGTTTTCTGTGTTTGATGGGTTGTGTATTTGGAGTTTTGTTTTTAATTACCAGGTGGAGTGGTTCAACACATTGGTCAGGAAATCATTCCAAATTGGGCCCTTCCTGACCACAGTTAGCAAACCTCACCTCACTTCTCAGAGCTCTGGCCAACAGAAGCTAAGCCTATTTACCAGGGACCTGTGGTTCTCATGAAATAAATCACTACCACCTTTGGCATCCCTTAGACTCTTCTACGACAAGGATGGATTTGGCCGAATTACAGAGGTTTAAATGTCTGTTGGAGCTTGTTGAAGGGTAGCTAAGTTCAGAACACAGGAGAAGGGCAATGTGGAGACTCTCTTTCCTTGGAGCTGACCCTTATGTGGCTTGTGGAATGAAGAAGGGATTCAAGTACTGTTTCTTTCCATCCCACATCATACAATTGAAAATTACCATTGAGTACTTAAACCAGAAGCTTCAGTCCTTTTCCAGTTCTGTGGTGTTTGGAGGAGAAACATAACTGCTCCTAAAGCAGTGAGGATTTTCCCAAAGGCAAACATCCATTTGAATAAGTAAGAAGACAATGTGTTTACTTGCAAAATCATTTGCATGCTGTTAGCATATTCTTCCATAGAGCAATGTTTGTGTTCTAGTAGCTTCTAAGGCAAAAATATTTATTTGTGCTATCTACTCCCTAAACTCATAATCCTTTGATGTTGCTTTTTTCCTTTTTCATTGACAAAGTTTGTACTTCAATTCTTGAATGGATCCGTGATCTCTTCAACATGAATAATCCCTCCAAAGGTAAAGTTCACAGCTCATCCATACTCTTTCATCTTGTAGGATTCTTATGTATTTCTTCCCATAAATCTTCCATTGAGATCAGAGAACCATAGTTTTAGAAACTGAAGCAACCATAAAGGCCCTTTGTTCCAATCCCTTCATCTTACAAGTATGAAATTGCGGCCCAGAGGGTTTAATTGCCATGCCACTGATAACGGAGATAGTAAGTAGTAGAGAGGCCTATTCAATGTGCTAGGTCATTCCTCTAGGTCTAGATCTTTTAAAATTATGGGCCTCAATCAGGTTGTCCATTTGTAATTTCATATATGCTCTTGCTGCAAACACAGTTCACTTTTTCTGATCATCCATTACCTAGATCAAGGGTCAGCAAACTAAGGCCTGAGAGCCTGTTTTAGTACTGTCCAAACTAAGAATGTTTTTACGTTTTAAAATACAAGCCCCTCCTCAAGGCACCAGAGTTATATGTGGGTGAGGTCTGTTTTTCTCTTTTACATCATCCTCATCTTGGAATAAAATTCCAGGGAAATATCTAAAACAAAGCTTAAAAGGATTCCTGTCTAGGATTTCCCTAAAAGTGGGCAAGAGGGTCCTCTTCCACAATTTTCATACTGACCAATATCTAGAGTGACCAACAGGATGCCTCCTCTACTTTAACATACATGAAAGCAGCTAGAATTGTCAGCTGCTCAGCACCACCCTTCCTCCACCCTTGATGAAAGTGACCCCTAGCATAGTTCAGTGGAAAGGGTACTGGACTTGAAATAAAGAAGAAAGGGTACCACCAACTGTCTAAGAGCTGAGGGAATTCCCCACTTCCCTACCTATCACCACCAACAGGACCATAGGAAGTGCAGGGCTCTACTCATCCCAAAGTCTAATCAAATCCTTTTATCTCACAGGAGAATATCTGGCCTACAGTGATGTCACCTCCTCTCTAAAGCCAGGAGGACCTGAGTTCAAATCTGGCCTTAGATACTTACTAGATGTATGACCCTGGGGAAGTCACTTAAGCCTGTTTGCCTCAGTTTCTTCATCTGTAAAAAAAAGCTAGAGAATGAAATAGCCAACCGCTCTAGCACCTTTGCTAAGAAAACCCCAAATGAGGTCATAGACAGTCAGACACAACAGAAATAATTTAACAGCAATAAATCACTATTGAAAAGAAAAGTAGGGGTGGCTAGGTGGCACAGTGAATAGAGCACTGGCCCTGAAGTCAGGAGGACATGAGTTCAAATCCAGCCTCAGACACTTGACACCAGCCATGTGAGCAAGTCCCTCAATCCCAATTGTCTTCCCTCCCCCCAAAAAAAGAAGAAAAGAAAAAAAGTAGTATGCATTAAAATATATATGTATGTATGTGTGTATGTATGTGTATATATATATATATATGTATATATACTATAATAGAGAAATTCTGAATTGATGATTCAAGGGATTAATTACGTCTCCTGTTTTCCAAATGTTCAACCATCCTTCCATTGCTGGTATATATTCAGTTTAATTATAGGGATTAGACCCATGATTTCAATGGTAGAGAGGACTCCTGCAGAGAGAAACTCTCTCTATCAAGGCAGGTCATTAACTTTTCTGGAATTTAGTCTTTGAGAGTTTCCTAGAGCACCAAGAGGGTAAGAGAATTGCCAAAACTTACTCAGCTAACATGTGTGAGATATGGGACTTGATCCCAGGTCTTTCTGGCTCCATGGTTGTCTTACTATCCACTACTCCATGCACGCATAATGAATAATTTTTGTATATGTTTCCATAGATAATTTTCTAAAATAGTTTATACATGTTTACATTGATATTCATGAGTGGCTTTGGTCTACAATTCTCTTTCTCAGCTTTATCTCTTTCTGGTTTAGGTTTTAGGACCATCGTACTCAAAAAAGGCATTTGGTAAACTGCTTTCATTGTCCATTTCTCCTTACATGTTTGATAGATTATAAATTGTAGCAGCAGAAACAGCCTTGGTGAGCCCGAGTCCATGACTGCCTTCTCCTTTCTGTTTCCATCCTGAAGCATGGGTTAGTGAACAGCAATCCTGAGACATTTTGAATGTTGGTGACTACCTCAAGAACTACAGAGTTGGGTATGGCCTGCCCAGGGAAAGTTATTTCCCATAATTATTTCTCAGAGAAGAGCGTCATAATCAGGAGGATTCAGCAAACAAGGGGAAAAAAAAAAGTCAAATCTGTGCCCTGGTGACTAGAAAATCCAGAGGCGAGTTGTTCAGAGAATGTAAGTCCAAAGTAAACGAAAAATAACTTAAATATCTGCTCAGGTATCTTATATTTGGGTTGTACTTCCTGGGAGAATATAATGAATATAATAGATGATCATTTTATAGTTTTTTTCTATATTTGTCAACTTGTGCTTTTGGGTCATTTGATTTTTTAAAATATTTTCTATGGTGGATGAAAGAAATAACAATTGTCCTCTATCTGATATTCCTGTTGTACATCGATATTCATATTTTATCCTTTCTAGAAGAGACCCTGTTACCCACTTGGGGGGGGGGGGCATTACATAAATATGAAACATGCTTAATTTGTGTTGTTGAAATTTCCTGAAAGTCAACTCAATTCAAAAAAGCATTTATTAAACTCTTCCTATGAACCAGACACTGCACCAAACATTGGGGATACAATTAAGAAAAAGAAAGACAATCTCTGCCCTCAAGGACCCTACAATCTAATGGGCAAAGATAATACACAAAAGCAGACAAAGGGGGCTGGGCATCAGAGGAAGAAGAGCGATCTTGTTCTTTGGAGCTGAAATCAGGCAAAGCAGCAGATAAAAAGGGGAGTAAGCTGAAAATCCAGTTTCTGCCTCCTCTAAAGGAAGACTTGGAGAGGAATTTGGTGCTCCACCCTCTACCTCTCCAGCCAAAGGGGAGAGGAAGTTGAGGGAGGTGATGTTAATTAAGACTTGAGTTAGCAGCATGGTGGTGCAATTAGAAGTGATGGAATTGTCCTGGAGGGGACATTTTTGTTCAGTGGAGTTGAAGCCAGGCAAGGCAGCAGATGCACATGGAACAATGAGCAGGGGGTCACGTCTACCTGGATCCAGACAGATCACTTTTAGGGAGGTATAGCCCACCCCACCCTACCCCCACCCTTCCAGTCAAAACCCAAGTAGCACTATGTTAGTTATATTGAGGTCTAGAGGGGATACGTTTATTTTTGGTTGTTCTTATTCACATTTATTTCTGATTTTTATGCCCTAGCACATAATACATTTTTGTATAGGTACCATGTGATTTTAAGAAATTGTCTATATTATTTAACATATATTTGTCTGATCTAATTTTTCCAATAATCTGTGCAGCTCTAAATCTTCTTGTTCAACATAAAAAAAATCTACATGACTGAATTCATAAATGTTGAAAAAGTCTGACAAAATGCAGCACTAATTTATGTTTCAAAGTCCTAAGAAGCAGAGGTATATCAGGTAAAACTGAACAAGGCAAAGAATTCTATGGATGACCTACATCATTAACTCTTATTAGTTGCTGTCCAGCTCTGAGAAGAAATAATGGGAACATTGGCAGTGATTTTGAAGGACTTAGATATCATTTAAGCATTCAAAATTTAATATGTCCAAAATGTAACTCATTTTCTTATGCCCCCCAAGAAGTGCCTTCCTCCCAAACTTTATTTCTGCTGAATATGGTATCATTTTTATAATATTTTGTTCCCCCCAATTACATATTAAAATAATTTTAACATTTCTATAGTTGAGTTCAAAATTGTATTATTCATTCCCTCCCTCACTTCTCTCTCCCCTCTCCCCTCCCTGAAATGGTAAGCAATCTGATATTGTTTATATATGTGCAATCATGTAAAATATTTCCATATTAGTCATTTTGTATGAGAAGACAGACAGGAAGAGAGAGAGAGAGAGAGAGAGAGACAGAGAGAAAGAGAGAGAGAGAGAGAGAGAGAGAGAGAGAGAGAGAGAGAAAAACATGCTTCAGTCTATATTCAGACAGTATAAGTTCTTTCTCTGGAGGAAGATAGCATACTTCATCATAAGTTCTTTGGGATTGTCTTGGATCATTGTATTGCTGAGAATATCTGAATCATTAATAATTGATCATCATGCAATATTGCTGTTACTGTGTGGTCTTAGTTCTACTCACTGCACTAGGAATTAGTCCATGTAAGTCTTTCCAGGTTTTTCTAAAATCATCCTTCTTGTCATTTCTTCCCCCCGACACACACATATTTAACATTATTTTATTTTTCCAGTTGCATGTAAAGATAGTTTTCAACATTCACTTTTATAACATTTTAAATTTCATTTTTTTTCTCCCTCCCTACTCCACCCAAGAAGGCGAACAATCTGTTATGGGCTATATGTGTACAATGATATTAAACATATTTCTACATTAGTCATATTGTAAAAGAAGAATCAGGACAAAGGTAAAAAAACATGAGAAAGAAAAGACAAAAGAAAATAAAAGAGTCTGCTTCAATCTACATTTAGACTCCATAGTTCTTCCTCTGGATGTGGATAGCATTTTCTATGATGAATCTTTTAGAATTGTCCTAGATCATTGTATTGCTGAGAAGAGCTAAGTCTCTCAAAGTTGATCATTGAACAATGCTGTTATTACTGTGTGCAGTGTTCTCCTGGTTCTGCTCACATCACTTTGCATCAGTTCATGTAAGTCCAGGTTTTTCGGAAATCTGCCTGCTCATCATGTCTTTTAGCAAAATAGTATTCCATCACAATTATTTACCACAGCCTGTTTAGCAATTTCCCAATTGATGGGTGTACCCTAAATTTCCAATTCTTAGCCATGACAAAAAGTGTTTGTATTACATCATTCTTTCAGTCATTCAATTCTGCAAACTTGGACTCATTCTCTGCTCTTCCCTCTTTTTACCCATCCATATTAAACTGATACTGCCACTGGACTCTGAATGACTCTGGAGGTGAGGGTGAGGCTGATGACTTTGCACAGTTCTGCCTCACTTAAATCCAATTCACTTACCTGTCAAAACATCACCCCCCCCCCCATGTCATTGATCCTCTTTGAGAACAAAGGACAAACAAGAAAACAATAACAATCCATATAAAATCAGCTGCCAACTATTGCCCATTCCTCCTCTACAATATCTCTTACATCTGTTCCTTGCCCTTTTAATTGATCGCCCTGTCTCAAGCTTCTCTATTCTTCAATCCATCCTTCGCACAACTGCTAAATTTCTCCATAAAGATTTTCCCAAAGCACAGATCTGACCACATCATTCCTCTGCTCAAAAAGCTTCCAAAAATTGATCTAAGATAAAGAATGAACTCATCTGGTATTGAAAGCCCTTCACAATATGGCTCCAGCCAACCTTCTAAGACATTACAAATAACTCCTTTTCATGTGATCTGTGATCCAGCTAAGCTGGTCTGCCCGATGCTCCCTTTGTGTGACATTCCACCTCCAATATGCAAAAGGCAACTGGTTGCTCAATGGAGAGGGCACTTGGCCTGGAGTCAGGAAAACCTGGTTTTAAATCCAGACTCTGACAGTTGGTACTTGTGTGGCATTGGGCTTGTCACTCCCTTTTTGTCTCAGTTTCCTTGACTGTAAGATGGGGATAATAATAGTACCTAACTTGCTTGGCACATTGTGGGTGCTAAATATGCTTATTCCCTTCCCTTCCTCTCTCCATGCCTTTGAGTAAGCTGTTCCTGATGCCAGGAATGCACCCCTTTCTTTTCTCACTCTTAGAATCCTTAGTTTCCTTAAAAGAGTAACCTATCCTCCTGGCTGTTAATGTTCTTTTCTTCCCCAAACCATTTGCATTTTTGCATGTATTTCTATATCATTCCCCCCAAAAGTAAAATGTAAGCTTTTGGGGGCCAGGCATTCTTTTTCCTTTGTTGTGTTTGTATATCCGATGTTGATATATATATATATATATATATATATATATATATATATATATATATATATATGCATATATATATATAATATATATGTATATGCACACATACATACGTATATGTATATCCAGTGTTGATAAATGCTTGTTGGATTGATCTATAAGAAAATTAGTTTTACTTCCCCAGACTAATGTATTGATGT
>CM053590.1:207149963-207193376 GCA_028646515.1 Pseudochirops corinnae | reverse complement strand
ATATATATTTACAAATATAAATATTCATCTAAGATATGAAGGGAAGCAGTTTAATGAGGAAAAATATTTCTATCCAAATTTTCATAAAACAGTTTGGTATCCAAGACAATACATATTATATACACACACATACATATATGTATATATTTGGGTATGTGTATCTATCTATCTATAAAACTTTGCAAACATATTTATATCTTTGTATATATGTATGTATATATGACAATTTATTATTTGAAATACACTTACAAGGTATAAATATAACATATTGCATTACAGTATATTTGTTATAATATTATTGTACATATAAAATGCACACATACATGAAAATGTGTGTGTATCTACACACAAGCTTTTCCTCAAAAGGTAAATAGTCAAAAGATATGAACAAATAGTTCTTAAAAGAAGAATTGCAATCTATTATTAATTATCTGAAATGGTGCCCCTAAATGAGAAAGAACTGCTCGCATTTTACCTGGTTAGAGCTGTGGGTTTATGCTGGCCCACATTTCTTAGAGGCGTTTTGATTCCAGGTTCTAGCCAGATGTGCAAAGTATAACGCAGATCTCCCTCACTTGCCCAGTGCTTCTATATAAATGGGATCTAAGCATCCAGACCCAATGGTCAAATAGTTTCTGGGTGGAGGATGTATTTATTTTCATTCTCCTTTGCAATGATTCTTTCTTTTCCCTAATCTCTCCTCTGCTTCATCTAGACATATGAACAATAAGTAAAGAATAGTGGCTCAAGTATGTGGGATGATATTTTTATCAAAGGTAAAAGCTGAGAAAACAACATGAGTATTTCAAACCAAAGCTAAGGCTTCTGATGCCCAGAGGGAAAGAAGTTAAATTGAAGAAATAGCTGGCAGAGAGATTGGACTTTGTTCCTGGAGAGCAAGGAAGAAGGCAGAGAAGGAAAGCTGTCACCTGCTTCTCATCTTCTGCACCCCAGAGACAGAGCCACCACAATGGCAGGCAGATGTGTTTATTCTCCATGACTGAGAGCTGTCTCTCCCTTGTGATCACGCTTCCTCTACTTGCCTCACATCTCCCCTCTTTCCTGTTAGTTCCTCTCCTGGATTCCTTTACCCATAAGCCCTTTTACCAAAAGTAGAAAGCCTGAGACACAAAGATTGACCTGCCCTAAGTCTTCCCACCCCTCCCACTGTAAGTGTTGCTACTAAGTCAGGGCTACAGTAGCAAAGAAATTTACTTCAAAAGGGACCAGAAATGGACCTAAAAACACTTTAGAAACTTACCTGGAAGTTTCTTAGCAAAAGTAAGGCATTAAACTCCTTTCCCTCAAGTTCACTGTTCTGATAGATCAGAAATTTCTAAAGTTGCATTAAACTCAGCATTTATATACAATACCCACTTCAGCTAAATTCTTTAAGCTTGAAATAGGTACTTGCAGCTTATTGAAAAGTTCAGATTCAGGCTAAGTATGCATATGTCTGCTCTGAATGTAAAAAAAGAAAGAAAGAAAGAAAAAAGCTTTTTTCCCCCCTCTTTCTCCACACTACTTATTAATGAGGGCCTCCTTGTCTGAAGTGCTCGCCTTAGAAATTGAGATATTCTGGTAAGACTGTCTCTGTCATTTTGTACCTTCCTTGGCTTATTAATCCTTTCCACTATTAGGGTGAGAATCATAACACTAGAGATTTGGGGATGGGTAATAACCTTAAAGGGAATCTGGTTAATTAAGGAATATAAATTATTCAACAGAGCAAATATCTTCCTCAGATCAGGTATGAATTAATTCTACAGCTCTTTATTTTCATATCTATTTATTAGCTATGTGACCCTAGGCAAGTCACTTAACGCTGTTTGCCTCAGTTTCTCACTGGTAGATTGAGCTGGAAAAGACAATGGAAAACCACTCCAGCATCTTATCCAAGTAAACCCCAAATGGGTCCATGAAGAGTTGGGCATGATTGAAACCACTGAATAATAACATCAGTCTCTGTACTAGGCATTGGAGATATAAACACAAAACTAAAGCATTAGCTACCCTGAAGGAGCTTTCAATATACTTCAACTCTCATTTACTTAAAAAAAAAATCAACTCAAAAGCTTTAGTGGTTGAGATACTAGATTTTATATATTTTTTATTTTTTTCACTTTATTTCCTTGTTCACTTTTTACATGAAGACATGTCACATAAAAATTTCTTTGATTCATTTCTTTTTGCAGGAAGGAAATGGCTTTCTCCCTTCATTCTTCAATCTTTTATTGATGTTTATTCTCATCACACACTTTAGCCTCACAGTAGTTGTGCCAAAGGGACAAAACAGAATCCCTAGTATTTTAGCAGAAGGTTGGGTGAAAATGATGGAGCTGCGACCCAGATTTGGTATTCATTGGGAGTAGGGGGATTGGAAGGAGGATGACTTGTGCCTATGCCCACTTTTAGTCTTTTGGCTCTTGGTCTATGGCCTTTCTTTTGGCATTTTGTGTCACCTGGATTCAATAGTTGGCCAAACCAAGCCACTAATCAAAGGGGGAAAACATGTTGACCCAACAGCTGCACCACTTGTGTCAGCTCCAAGTTAAGGGGTCTGGCAGCTGTTTCGAGAGGCGCACAGAGTCAGCACACAATGCCTGCCCTCATGAAAGCAAGATCAAAAGGAAACTGGAATGGAGAAAAAGGAATTCTGTGACTCCTTCTAATTTAAGAAAAGCAACTTGATCCGTTTACATAGCGAGAGCTATCATGTTTTTGTAGCTTTTTGCTGGGAAGGAAGAAAGCTGTCCTCAAACCCTGGCCTCCAAAATGATGGAACTGCCATAATGAGGAGAGAAACAAAAGTCTGCAGTCAGAGGAAAATGAAGTCCCATACTTGCGCTCTGGCGGTCCTGCTCTTTGCTTTCTCTTTCCTCTCAATCCTCTCATCTTCATAAAGCATACAAAAAGCAGGGGCTTATTTTTATTCTGCTCAGTTTCTTCAGACAGTCCCAAAATGGGTTCAGAACATTGCCGAAGTGAAGGTGTATTCATTAGTCCAATGTGTTTTTTAAAAAAAGTGGAGAGCCCTAGAAGAGCACACACCACTCTCATTTCTCTGGTAAATGATAGGGAGTATATGGAATCATAAGGAGAAAGTAGGTGATACTCAAGTATGTACTAACTCGGGGCAGTTCTGAGGTTCCTCCCAACTCTGGGATTTTAATAATTTAGGGAAAATCTTAACGATAAAGAATTTTGGGTATAAAAAGATAGAATCGTCATATTTACCAGAATATGATGATTTCTTTGTCCCTTTATTATGCAGGAATATATATGTACGAACACACGCACATATACACACATAGCGTATAGATGTGACTGTATTTCCGTTGCTTTTCAGTTGCGTCTGACTCTCCATGACCCCATTTGGGGTTTTCTTGGCAAACATAGTGGAGTGGTTTGCCAATTCCTCCTCCAGTTCATTTTACAGATGAGGAAACTGAGGCAAATAGGGTTAAGTGACTAGCCCAGGATCACACAGGTAATAAGTATCTGAGGCCAGATTTGAACTCAGGAAGATGCATCTTCCTGACTCCAGGTCTGACACTCTATCCAGCACACTGTAACTGCCCCTGATACATTAATAAGTGATATGTGGTTATCTATATGCTATTATATATAAAATAATATGTATGATACATTATTGTCTACATTATAATATATACATATGCATGTGTGTGTGTCTGTGTGTATCTGTTTGTGTGTGCATGTATCTGCAAACTTGAACAAACCTGGAATTTCTTAGTGAACATTCAAGTTGCTGGGACAGCCACATGGTCTACCAATCTTCTAAACCAGGGGTAAGGATTGCAAGAAAGGGACTGTTCTGGGAAGTTTGGATTCAGTCAAAGGGTCACACTTGAGGACCTAGAGGGGCACATGTGGCTTCAAGGCCTCAGGTTCCCTACTCCTGTTCTAGATAGATCTCAGTTTTGTCTTTTCATATTTACATTCCTCCCCCACCTCCAACCCTTTGCGTGGAGAGAAAGGACTAAGTCTTTTTCATACATTGAGACCTAATATAATAAGGATAGGTAAAAGGTGAACCCGGGTGATGATGGCTTTAGGTTTAACATGTATGATATTCCTTACATAACTCAGGGGGGAAATGGGAAAATTAATAAAATGATTGTAGAGTTTGTGTCTGAAAGCACTAAGGATCTGCATGCATCAGGGGATATTTCTCACCTCTCTGTCTCCCTCCCCCCAAAAACAAGTATGGGAAAAATCCATATTTGATCTTATTCAAGGTATTGTTACCAACTTCCCTTGTAGGGACACAGTTCAAAAAAGTTAAAACATTCTATTGAAAGGACAAAGAAAATAAAGAAAAACTAAACTAAACTAAAACCTCAAAAAGCTGAAACCCTATAGAAAACACACAGAAACCTAATATATACAATCTCCAAAATTTCTGTCTGAGTTCCCAGTCACTTAAAGTAGCTCTTCTGGAGCTCTCTGCTGATGGCAGGAGTGGCTGTCCCTATTGTCCCCATTGTCTCTCCCCATGGCCTCAGCAGGTACATGTCATTGTGGGTCATTATTGCTCCGTCGAATCCTGTGGTTAATGTCAAGTATAGTCGTACTCATTGTAGTTAGAAATAAGAGCAAGAGACCTAAGGATCAGTACGATACCTACAGTAGAAGAAGAGACAAGTGTTCCAAGGACCTAAAGAGATTTTAAAATGTTTGTGTTTTTTTCCAGTGCTTTGGCTCCTCTGAAAGTTCCTCACATAGGCCAAGAGAGTTAACGTCAGACTCTATTGTTGCTCCTTCTCAAGTTTGGTGTTATTTCCAACAAGTTCTAGTAGGTTCCAGGAGGTCCTATGAAGCTCCAGTTAAAACCCTCTATCTCACACCTTCCCTCCCCCCACCCCCCTCGCCTCCATCTTTCTCTGTAGACTCACACTTTTGGGGGTATCCCAAAAATCTTAGTGCATCCTCAAACTTTGATTATCTCAGAAACATCATGACAAACTTACAAAAACATAATTTGAAAGTTTAATTGTATATGTTTATTCTATGCTTATTAAGTTTTGTGCATTTCACATAATATATTCAAACTTAGTTTTAACAAGACAGGACAAATTGTGATTCTATGTTGCATTTGTGACAGTTTCTGGGTGATACTTTCTCATGGTCACAGGATAGGGGAGGTCAGCAGACTTTTTCTTATTGTGTCCTATCAAAATTGTTGTATATACATCAAAAAACTCCTTCTTTGGATGATTTGACTAAAGCTAGGATTACAAATGCAACCCTTTCAGGTTCAGAGCAACAGTTGATGAAAATTCTTACAAGGTTCAAAAATGGATGAGAACGATGGATAGCAAAAGAAGATGGTCAGGTTGAATTTTCAGAAGAAACAGATGAATATTTCTAAAGTGTAAATAATCTTTGAAATATTTTTGTAAGTTGGTAGCATTTATACTCCTGACGTTATAAAAGCTTAAAACTGCACCGGGACTTTTAGGAAACTCTGTATATGTGTGTGCTTGTGTCTTCATATGTGTACATATACACATGTTACATAATAAATGTATATAACACATGTCTATACTTACACACACATATACGTAAATGAGCATGTTGTACGTATGCACAAAACAAACAGAAATTGTCATATGTATTTGCATTCATAAGGTATGTATCTAGGTGTGCTTTATATAAACATTACCTATTAATTCCTAATGGATTCCACAAAATAAAGATTCCAAGTTAATAAAAAAAAGTTTGTAATTTTAATAAAACATGTAATTGGAAATTATGATGATTTAAGTCCTTAGGTAGACTTGCTTATAGGATCTGGAGTTGAAGGATGTCTTAGATCTTCTAGTTCTAGGATGGTAGCGTCTATAATTGGAAGGGAATTTACAGACCTTCTCATCAAGTACCCTTATTTTGTAGGTAAGGAAACTGAGATCCACAATGGCTCTCTTCTACTCAAGGTCACACCCTGGGCGTCACTAGGAGACCTAGAACTCAAGCCCAGGTTCTCCAACACCAGATCCAATGTATTTGCAATTAATTGGACTGTCCTTTGATTTATATGTCCTGTTTCCCTCCTCTCCTGAAATATTTCTTAAGTCATAACATTTTAAATCTTGCCTTATTTGTAGTTTTAATCAACTATTTTACTGCTGCTCCTACTAAAGTTACCTCTTTGTCAGTGGTTCCTTTATGAAGAAGGACAAAGGCATAAGCATTTAATAATACTTGGGGTTTTTATAGCATTATAGTCACTCTATGCACTGAGTCACGTAACTCCCATGTAGAACTAGTGAATATATTGATTCATTTAACTTTGTTCATTTTACTCAGATTCTATGAGACTAGAAATCCCATTCTTGTAAAAATCTCTGAAAATCCACTGGACTAGACATTTTTTCATAGAAAGTGACTAATCAGAAACGTAGAAAACTCAGAAAAAAAGACTCAGAATTCTATGATTTTTTAAAATATCATTTGTGACTGTTCTAGCAGTTTTCTTAGACTTAGTTTGTGGATGTATTTGGAAACTTTTGTTTATCAAGCTAATTTAAGACCACAATGACAACCTATTATTTAATTTTAAAAATGAAATATTTATTTCTAAATAAAACAAAAGGTACTGGATTAGCTCACGCGGAGCAAGAACCCAAACACAAAGTCCCTCAGTTATTTCTGCAGCAATCTTCATTATAGTAGTTCATCAAACCAACCTCAGACATAAGAGATGGAAGATTAATTTTCGGGCAACAAAAACGTTAAGTCACTGTCATCCCCTCATCACCCCTTGGTGGAAGGAAAGCAATTTATGCCCAGATAAATCAAAGTATCCTATTAACTTCTCTTCTTTACCTCATATCGTTTCCAAGGATGGGATCTTTATTTTTTCCTTAGTTTAATCTTCAAAATTATGACTACAATTAGGACTTCCCCTATGTGAGAGAAAAATTACTATTTTCACGTCCAAGAACACAGGACATTGTCCTTCAGGAAGTGGAGCAGTTCCTACCCCCTGCCTTAGTTCCATGATTCTCTTTCTTGTGGAATTCAAGACACTTTGCTACCGAGAGCATTGTAGGGTTGTGGACAACCCATCCTGGCACAGTTTTATATAATTCCATGCAAGACATTCTCCAAGTGATAAATAATCAAAGGATATGAACAGGTAGTACACAGTTAAAGAAAACAGAGCCATCTACGTTCATATGAAAAAATACTCTAAATCACAATTGGCTAGAGAAATGCAAATTAAAACAATTCTGAGGTACCACCTCATATCTAACAGACTGGAGAACATGACAGAAAATGAAAATAATGGATGTTGGAGAGGATGTGGGAAAACTGGGACACTAATGCACTGTTGGTGGAGTTGTGAATGGATCCAACCATTTTAGAGAGCAGTCTGGAACTATACCCAAAAGATTATAAAACTCTATATATGCCCTTAGGTACAGCAATATCATTGCTAGGTCTATATCCCAAAGACATCCAAAAAAGGGAAAAGGACCTATTTGCACAAAAATAGTTATGGCAGCTCTTTTTTGTGGTGGCTAAGAATTGTAAATCAAAGGGACATCCTTCAGTTGGAGAATGGATAAACAAACTGTGGTATATAATCGTGATGGAATGTTATTATGTTATAAGAAATGACGAGCAGGATGATTTCAGAAAAACATAGAAAATTTATGTGAACTGATGCAAAGTGAAGTGATCAGAATCAGGGAAATGTTGTACATAGTAACAACAATATTGTTTGATGAAGAATTGTGAATGACTTAGCTATTCTCAGCAATGCTATGCAAGACAATCCCAAAGGACTAATAATGAGGCATGTCATTCATCTCTAGAGAAAGAACTGATGTTTGAATACAGACTGAAACCATGTTATGGAGGGGAGGGAAAAAGGAAGAGAGAATCTGGAACTTAAAACTTTCTTTAAAATGTTAAAAAATTGTTTTAACATGTAATTGGGGAAAAATAAAATATTTTTAAAAATATGAGTGAAAGTAGAACTATATAAGGATTATGGCATTCCTTGACATAGGGATAAAGCTGCCACATAGTTTGGAAGAGAAGAGATCATGAAATAGGGGAAGGAATTGGGGACAGTCTATATTGGGAGTGAAATACTTATGACTCCCTCTTCTCCTGTTCTCCCCACTCCCCTCTGCCATTTCAATCACTGCCACCTCCTTGCCCCCAATTCCCTAATGCTCTCATAAGAACAGGGTGGAGCTTAATTTCACATCTGCTGTGCCATTTGATTCAAAATAGCCATTTATTACCAGGCTTTCTGTGAGGAATAACTAATGAAAATGAGCATAAAACATGTTGCAAATGGAAAGTGAGACATAAGTTCCAAATCATAACAGAACATGCCAATGCTGAAACTAGTGCTCTCATCCCGAATCCAGGATTTGGGGGCTCTGAGCCACTGGACTTTGCTGCTTTCGCAATTTATTTTGGGCACTTTGAAAACCTTGCAAGTCGTCAAGGGCTAAGCCACAAGTGTAATAACACTGCTCATATTAAGGATTGTGAGTTTATTCAGTGGGACTTGTGGTTATAACTGTTGCCAAGGTGACTGAGGGAGCACATACTGGGACCGGCCTTATTAAGGGGACTCACTTGGTATTGGAGATGACAGGTCTCCATGTGTGCCCCGCCCAAAGGCTGCCAGTCATAAAAAGCTCATTTCCATGGAGTAAGACATGCTGTCATTCAGTGTGGGTTTCTTGTTTCCCTTAACTGGACCCTTAATAAAATTTCTTCTTCTCTTTCCTTCTTCCCCCTTCTTGTTTTCTTCCTTTTCTTTTTTTCTTTCCTTCTTTCATCTTCTCTCTGTCCTTGTTGGTGTTTTCATTGCGACCAGTGTGCATCTCCACTGGGCAGCAGGGAATGGGCCTCACTCCAACTTGTTTTCATTGCGTTAGTTCCTGGTGCCTGCAGTTGCAGCTGTCATGACTTCATAACTCTGAAATGGCAATGAGGGTTGGAAAACAGGGCTTGAATTGTCTGCATTTGGTAGAAGGTACCGAGTGGGGAAGAAACCTGGGCCGTCTTGACCTCCTGCTGTATTGGTTTTGAAAACTGCTCTTATCACTCCCCACCCCCTCCTAGCGCTTTTAACATTGGCTCTTCTGGGAGAGGTCCAGCCTCTAGTCGATGAGGTTCAGTTCATCCAGGGCACACCATGGACTGAAAATGATGTAGATAGATAGAAGGGTGGACAGATCTTTCATGAGGAATTCTTTTTGGTCAGGGAAAATCCAGAGAATGGTTTTGATGATGTTTTCTGATTTAGAGAGGTTGGTAGGCGAAGAAAGAGGGAGAGCCCCAGCACTAGCATAGCAGCTGGCTATACATATGTATATGGCGTGTAGTAAAGTCAAATCAATAATTATTTATTAAGGGCCTGCCAGGTGTGGGACACCATGCTAAGCATGGGGGCTACAGTTACAAGCAGAAAGACAATCCCTGACTCCAAGAAGCATACATTCTAATGGAGGAAGACAGCACATAAAGAAAGCTGAAAGCCAGGGAAGTGTTGGGGAAGAAGGCACTAGTGCCCACACTAGCATGGGAGAGAGAAAGTCCAGAGAGCCAGGACAGAGTCTGGACAGGAATGAAGACATGACTGGTGTAGGGGTTTTCCTTAAAGTGGAGGTTCTGGGAGGAGAAATGAACCAATCAGAGGAAGGGACTTCA
This sequence comes from Pseudochirops corinnae, assembly GCA_028646515.1. Taxonomy (NCBI): domain Eukaryota; kingdom Metazoa; phylum Chordata; class Mammalia; order Diprotodontia; family Pseudocheiridae; genus Pseudochirops; species Pseudochirops corinnae. The sequence goes on along the minus strand of CM053590.1, from coordinate 207,183,671 downwards.
AGGGCAACATGCGCTTCCTATGTGAAAAGTTCAGATGGTAGAGTAAACTTCCAGGGTGAGGAAGCTCATGTGGCATGAAACAGAAAATGTAGCATCAGTAATGGAGCCAGTAAATAAATGCTCATTGAATGACTAACTGATGACAGGGAGCGATCCAGTTGTGGAGACTTCTTTTGTCTTCCGTCCCCATGCACTTAAATACTCTTATAATGGATAAGAAAAATTCAAACAGAGTGGTCTGCATTTCCTCTTGTGAGTTTATTCTTCATAGGGCACGCTCCTTGAAAACTCTGAGTCTATGGCATGGTTGTTAAAGGAATTTGGTTGAAATTTCAATCTTCCCTGGACATTTCAACACAATCACAGCTGTTTTAGCAGTGGTTGTGGTGGTGGAGAAAATGTGGGGAATGGATTGCTAGTTATTTAGGGAAATAGGCCAGTGCTTCACACAGATCCTACAGATGTGGGACTGCAAATTATGACTGATTTGTGGATAATTAGTGGTTTAGATTTTGGTTCAGGGAGGTACTACCGATTTGAGATTCAGCAAGCCAATGTGATTGAGAGGGCTGGACAAACACCATGTGTATTCATAAATCAACAGGTAAATTTACCAATCAACAGTAAAGAAAGTCATTTTCTAAGTACAGTTGTGTGTCTTATTTTGGTCTGACTCTGAAACATGTCGACCACTTGATCCTTAATAATGGGGAAGGTGTTATTGGAACAACAGGTTTTAAAATGTATTGGCCTAACTCTGATCTTTAAGTTTGAAGTTCTGCAGGAAACCAGAGTCTCAGGACAATGCAGAGGGTCCCTTCTGTTCCACTCTATTCAAATCTGTGATTTTTAGGAGAATAGATATCTAAGATTCCAGTACAAAGATAAACCTATTAATTTTTTAAAAGTATAATTGTGCCTTTTATTTTTATTCTACTAGACTGGTACAATCTTGCTCTCTCTCCCCATCAGCATCCAAAGGGTAAAGGTCTTGTTCACCCCAAGCACAGGCACCATGAGCTGAAGAAGGAGTAGGGGCAAAATTCAGCCCTGTAGCCCCAAGAAAGGAGTTTCGGTTTTTGGTCTGATCCACTTGTGCTTTTCGATTCTAGATACAAACGGTGGAGTTCATGAACCCAGGAGCTCAAACCACAGTGGACTTAGAGACAAGACTGCAGGCTCGATATTACTGCCCCCCCCCCCCCAAGCAGAAAAGTCTTGAGAAGGCATAGTTCTGAACTGCAAGTTCAAGGGGCCTTTGGACTTGGAACTTGAATGTATCGAGTTCATAATACTTTAGTGCTCCCAGCAACCTGGCATCACAGGAGATTAAATGTTAGTCTTGGAGTCAGATACTGCTTCACATACTTACTAATTGTGTGACGCTGGGCAATTCATGTGGCCTTTTTTTTCAGCCTCAGTTTCCTCATCTGTAAAATGAGAATAATAATAGCACCTACCTCAGAGGTTATGTGAGACTTAAATCAGATAATAAATAAATAAAGCAGATGTTAAAGTGCTATGTAAAAGTTAGGTATTATTACCTTGTATGTACTGAATGCAATAGAAGATTCTCTTTGTGAATTGCTGAGGTCCTTGAAAGTTAATCTTTTGGTGATGAGCCTCTTTAAACTTAGCTAGGCTGGTCTTCTGATGATAGTGATATAATCCATTCTTAAACCTTCACTTTCAGCGTTTCTAGATTAGTATGCTTGAAAGTACTTGTGTTATGCTGACTTGGCCATGCCTGAATGAATATCACAGTAGGATTTAAGTAGAAGAATCAATGATATCATATGTAGTGCATATAGGCTTTGAGATCATTCTCCCAACTCCAATTCTACTGGTCAGTCAGACCCATAGAACCAACTATTATGCTTCCTACTCAGAAGGTAACCCTGAGGTTCCCTAGGAACTCTCCTTATCGTGTGTTTTGCCAAATCCTCCAAAAGTTAGAGATTAACTTTCCTGTAATATCATCTTTCTAGTGATTATTGCTCCAGTATCAATTAACCCACCAACATCTCCTTAATATCACTGACAATCAACTAATATAAACTATCTTTTAAAAAAGGATATTTGCTGAGAAGATAGGGCAAGAAATGGAGTACAGAAACTGGAAACAAAACATCATCATCTCCCACATCAATCCCTGGAGAAACTGAGTTCAAGCTTAAAGTGGTTTCAACCAACATCCTCTTCCCCACCCCCATCAAGTTCATACTGAGTGTGGCATAGCTGATGAATGAGTCACTCCCTTGCTTGCAAGATATGGTGTTGAGATCATTGACATGATTCCCTTTTGGCTGAGTTAAATAGGTCACTCCTTAGGACTGACTGGCTCATCCCTGGGCTCAACTGTTGTTTCGACTAGTAGACTGTGCTATGGATTCCCATTTCAGTACCATTAGTGACTCTTTCAACTTTTTAAAATCCACAACAGGGTGACATAATCCATTCCAAGTCTGAGTACTCATTCTTAGATCAAAGAAAAATAAACACATCAGAGATAGAACAGCAACTCCAAGTGTTCATGACCACATGGCAGCCCAGATAGTGAAAGGTGAGGCAACTGACAGTAGTACCTCTTACCTCTCTCCCCAGAATGAAAAATACTTATAAATCTACTATATCATGTAGCAGCAGCATCTGTAGAAAAATAACCCAGATGAAAGCAATGCATATTATGTATGAATCAACTTATTTCAGAGCTAGAAAGGATTTTTAATAATTAACATCTAAAATCACAAATTATGTATTTGAGGCTTAAAGTTGAAGTGGGATGTTTAGCCTGTATAAGAACAAAATTTAGAGGAGAAAGGAGAACTATTTTCAAGTATTTGAAGACATGCTATCATACAGATGCAAAATTGCAGTTTTTCAATATAGCTCCAGAGGGCACAAGATCTATGGAAAGAAATTACAGTGCAGAAGAGTTGGTTCAATGTAAAGAAGAATTTTCTCACAATTTAAGTTATCCAAAGTGGAATGGGCTACTTTGTGAAGGGATGAATTGCCCATTGTTGTATGTTTAAACAGAAATTCATAACTACTTCCAGGGATATTATGGCAGGCATTCTTTGTAAAGATGGCAGAGATAGTAAGATTTAGAATTGGAAGGGACTCTAGAGATTATCCAATTCATCCCCTCATTTCACAAATGAAGAAAGTGAGACCCAAGAATTTAAGTGACTTGCCTAATGTGAGGTAATAAATATTTGACCTCAGATGATCTTATTCCGTATGTGATATTCTTCATAAAAAGGAGATTGGAATAGATGAACTCTATAGAGTCTTTCAATTCCAAGATTCTAAACCACAGATCTAAGCTCCCATAAATGTTGTCTCCCAAGGCTAGAAGTCTACGTATCATTTTTGACTCCTCCCTCTAACCTTTTTCACTTTTTATCTGATCTGACATCAACTACTATTGTTCATTCCTTCCCAAAGTAGCTTGGATTCACCGTTTTTTCAAACCCCCACTTCTTCCTACTTTAGGTTTCCATCACCTCACATACGGATGACTGAGCAGTTTCCAAGCTTGTATGTGGTTATAGTCTGAATTTATATCAGTTCAGGTTAGATTTAAAGTAAAAAAACAGAGAGGCAAGCACTGTAGACATCACTACATAGAAAGAACAGGCAATGACTCTTTACTCATCCAGGCAACAGCAGAGCACAAGGATGACAGAAAATGGATTCATTCAATCTGTGCATAGGGAGAGAGTGTCACCCAAACATTTTAGAGAGCAATTTGAAACTATACCCAAAGGGCTATAAAAAAGTGCATACCCTTTGATGCAGCAATACTACTTTTAGGGCTGTATCACAAAGAGATCATACAAGTGGGAAAAGGACCCTTATGTACAGAAACATCTATAGCAGCTCTTTTTGTGGTGGCAAAGAATTGGAAATTGAAGGGATGCCCATCAATTAGGGAATGGCTAAACAAGTTGTGGTATGTGAATATAATGGAATACTATTGTGCTATAAGAAATGAGGAGCAGACAGACTTCATAATATAAACTGGGGCTGAGTGAGGAGAGCAGAACCATGAGAACTTTGTGCACAATTACCAACACATCATAGGTGTGACAACTGACTTTGATAGACTGGATTCCTCTCAGCAATGCAAAGTTAGGAGACAACTCCAAAAGATTCATGATAGAAAGGAACAGCCACATCCAGAGAAAGAACTACAGTCTGAATGTAGATTGAAGCAAACTACTTGCTCTCTCTCTTTTTTGTTTTGTTTTGTTCCTTCTTTCTCATTGTTCATTTCATTGGTTATAGTCCTTCTTTACAACTTGACTAATGTTTAATGTGAAGGTATTTATAGATCCTATATTTAATTGCATGCTGCCGTGGGCAGGGGGGAGAAAATTTGGAACTCAAGGGATTGTGGAACTGAATGTCGTAAACTAAAAGTAAATAAATAAACTTTTAAAAAAGAGTACCATGATTTTTATTGCTACCATTAAATAGGACAAAAGCTGTCAATTGCAGCAGTTTTGCTTTATCCCTTTGCAGTCTCACTCCTGAGTAAATCTGAATGGCAACCAGGGAAATTATGGGAGTTAAAATAAATCTCCTCACCTTAGTTTAAACTCAACTCTTTGTATTTCGCTATGTGGCTTCACAGGATGATTTGAAGAAGAACCAGACTAGTGACAAAGGATATTTGTGGTGCTGAAAGGGTATTTTGGACCACAAAGCAGATAAGAGTCTGTTCTATGGAAGCCCAAGAAACAATGAAAGAAGAGCAATTCAAAATACAGACCTGAAAATATCTGTGGGATACTTTGATGTTGCCTCTGAATCTCCAGCATTTATCAAAATACCTTGAACAACGTAGGTGCTTAATTAATATTCCTCTGATAGGGTGGATTAGTTTGGAATTGTCAACTCCCATGAATAGAGGGAGTTTCCATATAGGGCATTCCCCATTCTGATGAAAGCACAGGCTCAGACACTACTCACCACAACCCCACCCCCAATAATAAGTGACATAATCTTTTAAATTTAGCAAAATGTTTTCCATGCATCACCTCATTCTTAAAAAGCTTAGTGTCAAGAGAGCTTGTTCAAATCTGGCTCTGACGTTTATAAGCCATATGACTTCTGATTGATCAGTGACATTTTCTGAGCCTCAGTTTCCCTACCTGTAAAAGAGGCATCAAAATACTTATAATTTCTATCTCACAGAATTACTTTGAGGAAAGCTTCAAAGAAATTCTGTGAGATAGAAATTATAATTATTTATAATTTATTATAAATTATAATTTGTATAATTTATAATAAATTATAAGTATTTATAATTTATTACAATTAGTTGTAAACTATAAAGTACTACAGAAATGTTAACCATCATTATTATGGAGATTAATGAAGTGCTGTTATATATTGTTAGTTCCTTGAGGGAAAAATTTCGTGGGATAATATGCTGATTTTCCCACTTTGGACCCCTATAGAAGAGCAGGAATGTAGTTTCATTGCTTCCATTATAATGACCAGACTATTTAACATAAATTGGGAACCAAAATTGTATTAGTTCATCCTGAGAATTCTCCAGGGCAGTCGTAGTTCACGGACCAGCAAAAGACGTCACCCACATGGGCTGGATTTATTTTGTGCGTCCCCATATGTGATTATCCCTCAAGCTTGGTTATCACCAACCCTAGGAGGGCAACAGTGTGAGAGAGAGGAAAATGAGCAGTTCAAGATCAAGGAGCGGAAAACATCACCAATCAGAAACTCAGAAATTGTTTTTAATTTAGAAATTTATTCTGTTTAATCTACAAACTTTATAAAGCTTTATTTTTTTTATTAAAAAAGACCAAAAAGCCCCCAACAAAAATAAAATAGGACAGTTTTTGTTTTTGGACAGTGTGTGTGTGTGTGTGTGTGTGTGTGTGCGTGTGTGTGTGTGTGTGTGTGTATTTTGGGCACAGGGTGAGACCACATCTACCACAGTAAGCAGGCCAGGGTTGAGTGAAGCAGACAATTTTTAGGGCACCTTTTATAGCTCCCTCCTTGTGCCAGGAGGTGAACAGAGTGGTTTTGTTTTTTTTTTTAAAGACTGCTCTGGGGCAGCTAGGTGGCACCAGTTCTGGAGTCAGGGGGAACCTGAGTTCAAATCTGATCTCAGACCCTTGACAAACTGTGTGACCTTGGGCAAGTCACTTAACTCCAATTGCCTTGTCTTCCCCCTCAAAAAAAAAAAAGGCTGCTCAGACACCCAGAGGTCTGTCAAATCTTATTGCTGCTTCAGTTCAGTGAGAAGATGACCTGTGGCCAGGGCCACCTATGTGCAGTGTTGTAATGACAGCTCCCGGTATATCTGCACCTGCTGCTTCATCACTTGCCTGTCACCACAAGACTTTGAGGTAGGTATAACTGTAAAAATGGTATAAATGGTATGGGTATTATCTGTTAACTTGAGCATAAATTGGATTTAAGTGGGTCAAGTTGTAGGCCTTGCTCTCTCTTCCAGAATCATTGGAGTCCCATGTTGGCTTGGGATGCAGTGGATGACCTTGGCATCTCTGATGTCTGATCAGATGCTAAGAGCTCCATAGAACCTGCTTTAGCCACTTTTGTGGCTTTTGGAACAATATGTTTTTATCCACCCATTTCACTGGGTAAGTCTTTGAATGATTGGGCTAGACAGCTCCCTATCTCCCTGATGGGTTTGAGGTCCCCTTGCTCATCTCAATCTGGTTTAGCCCATTTGCATAAATGATTTAACCAAGATGTGGTAGCTCCTTGGAGTCACATGGGAGAGTTGGGTGAATCAGGTGGACACCAAAAATTGAAAGCAGCCCTCAAAGTCTCAGCAAGTCTCACACCAGAGATACCAGTCTTCCCTGAACATCACTACACCCCAACACATGTAGGTATATTAATATGTACTACTGATAATATCTAACCTTTATGTGGGCAGCTAGGTAGTGCAGTGGATAGAGCGCCAGGCCCTGACACAGGAAGACCTCAGACACTTAACTAGCTGTGAGACCCTGGGCAAGTCACTTAACGCTGTTTGCCTCAGCTCTCTCATCTGTAAAATGAGCTGGAGAACAAAATGACAAACCACTCTAGCATCTTTGCCAGCAAAAGCCCACATGGGGTCATGAAGAGTCAGACATGACTGAAAATGAAGCAACATAAAGTCTGCAAAAGGATTTGAAAATATTATGTCATTTTATCCTCATAGTAACCCTGGGAGAGAGGTGGTTATTATCTTCATTTTACAAATGAGGAAACTGAGGCAACTAACATTTAAGTGACTTTCCCAATTCTTGTGAAGTTGACAAGTGTCTGAGATCATATCTGAACTCACAGCTTCCTGGCTCCGGGCTCAGTGATCTAGCCCCCAGGCTACCTAGCTGTGCAAAACCAATGAAAGGGAATTTTTGCAGTTTGGGTCCTAGAAGCTGGTGAGCAGGATCATATAAGGCCATGCTGCCACAGTATTTTGTTCCCATGCTGCAGATGAGGAAGGTGAGGCTTTGAGAGGTCAGATGATTTGTCTTAGAACTTGAATCCAGGTATGCTAAACCCAAGACCAGTTTTCCTTTCCTTGGTAGCAAAGTGCCTTCCACTCTGCTCATCCCTTTCTGCTCTTTGGTACACCTGGTCCCTGGGTCCAAGATAAGTGATCTGGAACCCAAAAGCATGGAATTAGTGGCCACAAATTATCCACAGTGTTATTTCTTTCCCAAATCAATCTACCTTATTTTTTGGGTGCTGGAAGTAGCTGGAGCTAGGTAGTAGATCTGTGATTTCATCAGAATAGGAAACACTCAATGAGGAAACTCCCTTTCACCAATGAAGATTAGACCTTGCTTATCATTTTGTGGTCTTAGAGAATTGCTGGAGGATGGGGGGGAGGGGGGACAGGGAGGAAGGGAGGATGGGAGAGAGAGAGAGACAGAGAGACAGAGACAGAGAGAGACAGACAGAGACAGAGAGAGACACAGAGAGAGAGAGACAGAGAGAGAGAGAGACAGAGAAGAGAGAGAGAGGAGAGAGAAGGAGGGAGAGAGAGAGAGGAGAGAGAGGGAGGGAGAGAGACAGAGAGGAGAGGGAGGGAGGGAAAGAGAAAGACAGAGAGAAAAGGAGGGAGGGAAGGAAAGGGAGAGAGGAGAAAGAGAGAGAGAGAGAGCAGAGAGAGGAGAGAGAGAGAGAAAGGAGAGAGAGGAGAGAGAGAGAGAGACAGAGACAGAGACAGAGAGACAGAGACAGAGAGAGGAGGGAGAGGAGAGGGAGGGAAAGAGAAAGACAGAGAGAAAAGGAGGGAGGGAGGGAAAGGGAGAGAGGAGAGAGAGCTATGGAGAGGTTAAGCAACTTCCCCAGGGTTACACAGTTAACATGCACCAAAGGTAGCTTTAGAGCCCAAGTTTTTCTGACTCTGAGGCCAGTTCCCTTCCTATTATTGGTTGTCATTGTTCAATCTTGTCCATCTCTTCCTTGCCCCATATGGGGTTTTCTTGGCAAAGATACTAGAGTGGTTTGTCATTTCCTTCTCAAGCTCATTTTACAGGTGAGGAAACTGAGACAAACAGGGTTAAGTGACTTGCCCAGGGTCACACAGCTAGTGAGTGTCTGAGGCCAAATTTGAACTCAGGTCTTCCTGACTACAGGCCCGGTGCTCTATCCACTGAACACTCTAGCTGTGTTCAAAATTTTAAGCCTACAGCATCCACTATTCCAGATACTTTCCTATCCAGGTACTACCCAGGCTCAACCCGGCTTAACTTCAGAGATCAGATGACATCAGGCATTCTCAGGGAGATATGACCATAGACATATATCTACTATACCATACTAAATGTTACTACCATATTACTACAATACTACATCTCTCTCAAACTACGTATTAACAGACAAAATCTTCAAACCAGAAATGAAATGATTAAGCTTTAAAAAATGCAAGGCTTTTGCAGTTGTCAGCCATAAATCAGTCACTGGTCACAAGATCTGACAAATAGGCTGTGGTATGGCAATGACTGAGGTTGAAATAACCTCAGAGGGGGAATTTAAAAGCACTGATCACTTAATTTTTTTCTGACTGTTCTTAGATGTCCTTATTTAAAAAGAAAAGACTTATTGTTTCAGTCTCTCTCCCCAACTTGTTTTGTAATCATTCCCTATGCATTGCTTATTTGGGGATTTTTTTCTCAATTAGCTTTCTCTCATTTCCCTTCCAAAAATTTTTGTTGCAGTTTGTAAAGCCCCGTGCTTCCTCTTTCCCTCCTTTCTGGCTCTTTCCCACTCATTTTCCCAAGAGATTGCTCCTACCAGTACTAGAAATGGATTTTCCAGTTGTCAGCCATCTGTTTAGGTGCCAAAGTTGATATAAGCAGTGGGGTTAACTCTTTGGTGTTTGAGAGTCCTTTTTTTTTTTTTTTTCCCATATTCTGGGGCCAGTTTCTTACGGTTCAATTTCTAGCCAAGAAAACCAGAGTTCAAATCCTGCCTTGGACACATATGAGCTATATGCTTTCTTAATACCATAACTTTAAAAAAATGATTTATTTACTTTTAGTTTACAACATTCAGTTCCACAATCCCTTGAGTTCCATATTTTACCCCCCTTCCTCTCCTATCTTCACACCCCCCCCCCATGGCAGCATGCTATCCAATATAGGTTCTACAAATACCTTGACATTAAACATTAGTCAAGTTGTAAAGAAGGTTTATAACCAGTGAAGTGAACAATGAGAAAGAAGGAACAAAACACAGAAGAGAGAGAGAGAGTAGTTTGCTTCCATCTGCATTCAGACTCTAGTTCTTTCTCTGGGTGTAGATGGCCCTTCCATCATGAGTCTTTTGGAGTTGCCTTGTAACCTTGCACCACTGAGAGGAGCTACCATAACTTTCCTAAGCAATGGTTTTCTTATCTGTAAAATGGAGATATATAACGGCTGTTGTGAGGACAAAATGAGATAATATGTGTCAAGTGTTTTTCAAGTCTTAAATACAGTAAATAACATCATTGTCACTATTGTGGTGGTTGTTATCTTTCCACGTCTTTTTCTAATGAACTCCTGGGTCAAGTCTTACCTCGCTAATTATTATTAAGAATGAATATTCCTCAGACTACTGTACAGAAGAATTCGGTAAAGTTACCTTCCGTAACTTCCTTGAAATCATCTTCAAAACTCTTTCAGGAACAGATAGAAAACGATGTCTCACCCTCTTCTCATGTAATTGTAATTTCTTCTGCTAGTGTTTAGGGCAGGTCTGATGCCAGCACCCTGTTAGTTCAGGTTCGATGCTGGACATCTAGAAGTCATTTTTGCCCCAACACGTCACGGATGTATAAAAAGGCTACAGGTGCTTGGTTTCTCTGGATAGCGCCTCTTTTTCTCCTCTCCTGCAGGCTATGACGACCCTCAGAGTATGTTAAACAGCTACTAAGTCCCAGAGGCTTGACTGTACGTGGGTGGTGCTTTTTCTGCCCTTAGGCAACCAGTAAGCCGAGTCAAGGAAGAAAGGGGCCAATCAAGTCCAGGGATAGCTTTGTCTTTTAGGGGAAACTAATCCCTATTTCCAGGAACCAGTCCTATCACGGATCTATTTTTTTTTCTGAATTTGGATGTTTTTCTTTTTCTACCTTTGAAAGGATAGCACTTTTTGTCTCCAGTTATTTTTGCTTAAACACCTTTGTTATTGAGTTATATCAGTCATGTCTAACTTTTGTTACCCCTTTTAGGATAGATAATTAATTGAGTGATTTGCCATTTCCTCCTCCAGTTGGTTTTCCAGATGAGGAAATTGAGGCAGATAGGGTTAAGTGACTTGCCCAGGGTCATACAGCTAGTAAGCATCTGAGGCTAGATTTGAACTCAGGAAGATAAGTGCTTCTGACTGCAGGCCCAGCACTCTATTCACTGTGCCACCTAAAGTTCTTTAAGGCAACCTCATACCCATAGTTAAGTAGCTAAGTAAAACCTTCCCTCTCCTCCAACTTTTTTTGTTTCCTAGTTTTTATTTCATTTTCTGTACCTTTTTAGGAAAAGGATTCCTTTCTTTCATGCTCTTCATTATGTTTTTTTCCCTTTTAGGTCTGTTCTAGGCTTTTTAAAACAAAATTCATGGTTTCGATGCTTATTTATTCCTTGTTTAGTCTATATTCCTCATTCCTCATAGAATTAAAGCTTCTAAGGTACCTATTACTTTGACTTTCCACTTTTAAATCATTTCTATTATTGCCTTGTAGACCTTGACCCCGGCCCTTTTTATTCTGTTTTATCTCACTGTTCCTGAAGGAGATACAGAGGAGAGAAATATTGCCTGACAGGTAGACATTTTCCTGCTTCCCTGATTGTGCAGTTCATCCATCACTGGCCCTCGCAGTGCATTTAAAAAGGCTTTAATGATCCTCTCTTCTTTGGGTCTATTTGTTTATTTTTTGGTAACCTTTTTATTAGCTCCCCTGCTCCTCCCAAATCTCCCTGCTCCTATTAAAACAAAACAAGCAAAGAACAACAGGAACAACAAAAAAAAAAACCCAACTTTGTACCAAATATGCTTAGTCAAGTACAATGAATCCATGTATTAGCTGTGTCCAAAAGTGTCTGCTTTATTCTTCATCTTGAGTCGATCTGCTGTCAGTAGGTGTCTAGCCTGCTTCAGCATTGCTTCAGAAATCGTCATGGGTATTTTTCAAAGTCCATTTGAATTTCATTGTTCTTATACATTATTTACTGACCACTTCACTCTGCATTAGCTCACACGTGTCTCCCAAGTTCCTCTAAAACTACCCCTTTCACTTCTTAAAATACAGTAATATCCCATTACATCCATATCCCATTCCCCAATTGATAGACACACTCTTAGTCTTTAGTTCTTTGTTATAATAAAGGGAGCTGCCAGAAATAATTTTTGTATGAAAGAGTTGTTTTCCTTCTTTGATCTCTTTGGGAGTATTGGATAGGCCAAGTGGCTCATGATATTAATAGATTAAAGTTTATGTACAGTTTAGGGACTTTGGGGGCCCAGTTTCAAATAGCTTTCCCAAATGGGTGGATCAGTTCACAGATCCACCAATAATGCATCAGTGCACCTATTGTCTTGCCATACTTCTATCAATGATTGTTTTCCTTTGTTGTCATTATTGTCTTTACATGAGCATGAATCTAACGAGTGTGAAAACTCAGAGCTACTTTAATGTGCTTTTCTCTAGTTTTTAGTGATTTGGAGCATTTTTTATCTAATTTTTGATATCTTGGATTTCTTCCTTTAAGAATTGCTTATCCATATCCTGTATCAATTAGAAAATGAATCTAGTTCTTATAAATTTGAATCCTTTCTATATGTGGAATGTGAAACACTTATTAGTGTAACTTGCTACAAATAATATTCCAAGTTGATTATCTCCCTTCTCATTTGAACTTAATCATTTTGTTAGTGAAAAATGTTTTAATTTTCTATTATTAAAATGGTCCATTTTTTCTCTTCTGATCCTCTCTGTCCCTCCCTTGCTCGAGAATTTTGCTCCTATCCAAGCTCTATTTATGATACGACCTTCTAAGTCATGTATCTTTTGGAGTTAATATTGGGACAAAATGTAAAATGTCCATCTAAGCCTAATCTCCACCAGACTACTTTCTAGTTTTCCCAGAAGTTTTTGTCACACAGCTCATGATCCCAGTAATTGAAGTATTTAAATTTGCAAAAAAAAACCAAAACGACAAAAACAATCAAACTCTGGTTTCCTTCTGTATGTTGTTCACCCAACCTTTTCTACTGACCAGCTCCTCTGTTTTGATTAGTATTAAACGTTCTTTATACCAACTGCTTTCTAGTATAATTTGAGGTACTTTTATGCCACCTGCTTTCTCACCTTCAAAAACTTAACTCCCTTGAGATCCTTGACCTTTTGTTTCTCCAGATGATTTCCATTATTTTGTGTTCTGGCTCTCCAAAGTTAATTCTTTTTGTAGTCTGGTAAAGCACTGAATATGTAACCTAATTTTAGGTAGTATTGTTATTATATTGATTCATCTTACCCATGAACAACGAATATATCTGCAATTATTTAGGTTTGTCTTTATTTCAGTAAAGAGTGCTTCACAGTTGTGTGCATGTAATTCCTTGTCCATACGTGTGTTATGACATAGACTCCCAAATTCATTTTATAGTCATGCTGAGTTCAGTATTTCTTTTCCTATTTCTGTATATCTTATAATATACAGAAATGTTGATTACTATGTAGATTCAATTTATATTATGTTATATTATTATTTTGTTATGCATTTCTTTCTATTATATACACATATTTTATCTCCTCCAACTTTACTGAAGTTAATAATTGTTACAATTATTTTTTTAGACAATTCCTTGAGATTTTCTAGATCGGCAATCTGATTGTCTCCAAAAATCAAAAGCTTCATTTCTTCTTGACTTATGATTATTTCTTCAATTGATTCCTCTGGTTTTATTGCTATCATTAGTACTCCAAAATGCTATCAAATAATAATAGTGATAATGCGGATCCTTGCTTTTCCCAAATCTAATTGGAAAAACCTCTAGACTTTCTCCATTATATATAATTTGGTTCTTTACTTTAGATAAACATTGTCTATCGTATATTGTATGGTTTTGTTTGTTTTGTTTTTAACAGAAACAGATGTTGGATTTTATAAAGAAAAAATGGCATCTATCAATTTTTTCACATTTTAAAAAATTTTTATTATTAAAATGTTATGTTGTAGTTTTCTTTACATCAAACCAATGTAAATCCTGATTCTTAGTATAAATCCAACCTGATTATAGTGTACAGTCTTATAAATAGATTGTTGGATTCTTTTACTAATATTTTAATCTAATATTTTACATCAATATTCATTAGGAATTTGGGTCTAAAGTGTTCTTTCTCTTTTGTCACTTCCTGGTGTAGATACCGAGACCATTTCTGAATCATAGAGTTTAGAAATGTGTGTTCTTCCTGTTCCTATTTCTGCAAATGTAATATTGTAACTGGTATGGTATGCTATATAAAATTCTTGGTATGCTATATAAAATTCACTTCAAATTCATTTAAGGTTCTCCACCTACTCCACCCATAAAAGTAAATTCATATCTCACTCAACTTATTTTGTGGAGATTGGGTTATTGAAATAATATATTCCCTATTCTGCTAATCAGGCATTTTGTTAACTCTTTGCACATTTCATCCACATTATTCATTTTGGTGACATATAATTGGCCAAAATAGTTTCTTGTATTATCCATCATTTTGTGTTCAATTTTTAAGAATTCTTTTTCATTGTTGATCCCAACGATTTGAGTCTTCTCTTTCTTATTAAAATTAGATGAGCTAACTGAATGTTTGTTTTATTAATTTTTATTTTAAATGCCAAGAGTTTCCATACATACAGAAGAATATGAAAGAACATTTTATGTGAACCTATAAATCTAAATTTCATAATGCTTATTTTAAAAATAATAATAATAACATAGTCGACATATTACTTTCCAAACTATCCTCATCTCTTACTTTTGTTAATTTTTTTTTTTAAATGATACAATGATGTGATCTTTTTTTTTGGTTGTTAACACAATGGTAACCTCATCTTCCCATTGCCCACTTAAAAAGCAAGAGGGAGAGGGAAATCTTGCCAAAAACCAAGAGTTAATAAAAAGGGTTCCTCCCTGAGTTCTTGTTTAAAAATGTGACTCTGTGTGTTTGTCTGTTAACTCTGCTTGAAGGTGAATAAAATGCTTCATCAGAGATGACAGGAGACATCACTGATTTGAGTTCTTAAGACTTTCAAAGTTGCTTTATTTTTCCAATGTTGCAATTGGATGAATTTTCTCCTAGTTCTGCTCAAGTCCTTCTGGAGCACTTCATACCACCCAGGGTTCTCTTAAATTATCTTTTTATCATTTTTTTTTTTACAGTACAACTATTTTCCATTACATTTTAGACCACAATTTCTTCAGTTATTCTTCAGATTTCTAAGGGGACAATCTTAACTCCCCCTCCCCTACTTCTCTCCCCTTTAAATCTCTCCCTTCCAGATCAGAAAGTTCATTTTGTTTGTGATTATTCACACACGCACACACACACACACACACACACACACACACACACACACACACTCCGTCCTTCCATTATAATACTCCCTCTTCATTCCCTTCTATTTGTTTTGGAGAAGACCTTTGCTTATTGACTTTTGGCTAACTTTTTTTTTTGCCTAATTCTGGGATGGAGGAAGTCACTACAGTTTCTCATTGGGTTTCTTAATCATTTTTCAGTTTGATGCAAACTTTTTTTTTGCTTGAGTATGTGGGAGCTCAGTGATGTACCTCCCATTCAGGTAACCATGTTGCCTGGCATTCTATTTTATTAAAAAAAAAATCCAACTTTTGCTCTTTTTTCAATGTAACGATGTTTAGTTTTGTTAATCTTAAGTTTTATTCATTTCTAATGTCCATAATTTATGGCAGTTGGCATATATATGTATGTGTATGTATATGTATATGTCTATGTATGCATGTATGTATATATATCTACATCAATATATATGAATCAATGTTAACACTATATATTACATATATGTGTATGTGTGTGTGTATATGTTGTGTGTGTATAGTGTTAACATTGATGATGATACGTGATAGCACTTCTTAGTTCCTACATTTCAGGAAAGGTTCTAGACCTCATCGTTTCCCACCTGGCTGCTCTCTTGGAATTCATTATTAGCACCAGAAACTCATCTTGCTGCAAGATCTAATTAACTCAGAAACTTGAACACTTGTGGTACCCCCTTGTGTTTGGGGCCCCTCCCCCACGCTGATGGAAGAGGATGGAGGGTGGGACTAGATCTCCTCTCAGAGCCTCGATTTGGGATTTGGTTTTGCCTTTCATCTTTTGCCTTTGTTTGTGTCCCTAGCCCATAGCCCAGTGCCCGACACAGAAAAATCACTTAGTGAATGTTTATTGGCTCGCTGGTACCTTTAAACACACCATCATTTCCCTGTTTATCTTTTTTGTGCCTATTTTTACTGTTGCTTCTTCTGAGGTCATGATTCCTGTGCCTAAATTCACCAGAAGCAGAATAAATTTTGCTCCATATTCTTTGTGTTTTAACTCTGTGTTTCAAATGTGTTTCTTGGAAACAGCATCTGTTGGATTATATTTTCTAATTCACTCTGCTATTCTGTTTTGTGGATGACTTCATCTCATTAACATTCGTAGTTATAATTATTTATTGTTAAAGGACTGTAGGTCTTGGAATACAACATATAGAAGAGCAAAAGAACTGGGATTCTGGTCAAAAATATTATGCCCTGCAAAGTTAAATATTATCCTGAACGAGGAAAAAAATGGATATTTGATAAACTCTTGAACTTCCAAGACTTTGTTTAAAAAAATCCTGAACTTGATAGAAGATTCAACATATAAGAACCAAGAGAAATAGAAGGCACATAACAAAGACTGAATGTAAGAAACCCATAAGGACAGACTTTTTTCTTTTTATATATGTAAAATGTCAAATGGATGTCTAAGATTCTTATCCATAATTGAGTAGTTTATAAGAAAGATTGGGGTAAACTTGAGAATATGAATTTTGAAAGTAAAACCGTTTAGGAACAGCTTAAAATAGTAATTATTTGAGGTGCAAAAGGGAGAATTGATATAGAGGAATTAGATGGGGGAGGAAATCTGGAAGTTCTGATACCCTACTTTCATCAGCAATGGGTTTAAGAGTGAACAATACATATATATTTAGAAGAGTATAAAAGTCTAAATTCAGAAGAAATAAAATGGTAGGTACATGGAGGGGGGAGAGGACAAGGGAGGGATATTTAGAGGGGAGAGTGAGGGAATAGGCAAAATAGGGGTATAGAAGGTTGTTCAGATTTAGGGGAATGGGAGGATAGAGGAGGCATCCTTGGAGGAGAATAGGCAAGTCATAGGAGGGCAAGATAGTTGGTAGAAGTAAAGTAGAAGAGGCAGAAGGGATAGGAAACAAGAGATATAATCATACATAAAAAACAAAGGTCAGGAGTAGAATAGGTTTGGGAAAGTATATATCTACATGTGTATATATGTATATGTGTATGTAGATATCTATGGCTATGGAGAAACAGATCTAAACTTTATTGTAGCCTTCTGGGGGGAGGTTGGGGGGAGGGAAAAAAAGTAAAAACGTGCACAGCAGAGAACAAGAGAAAACTCACAAGGAAGCAAAGATGTACAATTCTCAACACAAGTATTATTTGTCATATAACCTTTCTTGAAATGAAAATGTATTGTTACATATTTTGAATCCTCTCATGTTCTGCGATGCATATGACATTTTCCCCTAACTTTATATTTAAGTTTATGATATGCTTTTGTTACTTTTCTCTATTCTGTATTTGTGTTCTGGCATTTGAGTCTAACATAAAATTTTGAAAAAAGAAAAGCAATAATTATTAATTGTGTATTTTTCCTCCATCTTGTCATCTTGGACATTCCCTCTTTGTCTCACACTTTCCTCTTTATGAATAAAGTAGTATGTTTAAAAGGAATTTGTTTAAAACTAGTGATCCATATATTCCATTGCCCTTCTTCTCTTCCCCTTGCCCTGACTGGATCACAGGTTTTTACTTTTCCTTTCTTTTCTTTTTTTCTCTTCCTTTCTCTCTTCTTTCCTTCCTTCCTTCTTCCCACTCTCTCTCCCTCCCTCTTCCTTCCTTTCTTTCCTTCCTTCCTTCCTTTCTCTTTCTTCTTTCCTTTCTTTCTTTCTCTTTCTTTCTTTTTCTTTGTCTCTCTCTGTCTCTGTCTCTCCATGTCTGTCTGTCTCTCTCTCCCTCTCTCTCTCCCTTTATTCTCCACTCTTAGGTGTTGGAGTTTGACTTGGATATGGATACTCATAATTGATCATGCACTCCATAGTCTTCAATACTTTTCTCAAGTTACTTCTGGCATAAATGGTATTGGATTTCTCTCTTTACAAATATTGCTTTAAAGTGGCACTTTTGCTCCTATGATACCTACTATGGCTAAGGCCACAGTATGTACAGTTAGGTACAGATCCTAAAATGTTTTTATATTTTGTCTAATATTGAAAAAGAATGAATTCATTAGTGATAGTTATAGAAGATAGCTTTTTGAATTCTTAGTTTTTATATAGTTGGTCTATCAGCTAGATTTGTTTCTTGAAACCCAAAAGTAACTTCAAAATTCCATTCTAAGTATGCCTGTCTCCTTCCCAAAGTCAATCACAACACCAGTGTTATTTTCCCTACCTATTTCATTGTTAGGTGCCACTTCTAGAGTGAAGACTTTTAAAGTTCTCTGATTCTTCAGATTTTTCCTTTTTAGATTTTATTCATTAAATTTATTCATTTTCTCTTTTTTTATTACATCTATTTTTAGAGACAGAATTGTTTCTTAAGATTGCCCTGAATTAATCTGCAATACATTGTTATGTAACTTGGAGCTAGGGACATTGTTGACAAAAAGCAATATGAAGCCTTTGCCTATAAGAGATGAGATCTAATTCCAGTTTTGTTATGATATAGTATGATATAGTTTGCCTGCTTTAGTGGTCAGTGACCTCTGCATAAAAGTATTTCTGGCAGATAGGGTATTAGTATTTCAGGTTTGTTTCTAGGTATCTTGTTTTCTTGTTATGCTAGAATATGAAAGAATGTTATTCATTTTGATATTCTTTGTGCCATAATGTGGTGGTTAGAAAGGTTCAAAAGACACAGTTTCTGGGTAATTTAATCATTTTATTACAGTTTATATGCCCTTCAAAGAGTAGGCATTCCTCAGGAGTACCACCCTGATTGGCTAAAACAAAGGGAAGTGGACTAGAGTAAAATGAGGGTCTTAAGGTCTTGTATCACCCACATCTTAGTCAAAGAGGCATGAATTTCCATATCATCCATCTTGACAAAAGGAAGCATCAACACTTCACCAGAACTGTCTGAGCAAACACAATGAGCAGGAATACACCCATTAGCCCAAACTTAGAATTTCTTTTACTGTCTGATTAGATCTTGGCCTGGATAAATTTTTAAGAGATTTTTCTGAGACTGGTTCATTTCTGGATGAGGAAGTAGGAAGAGGAAAAACCTTTGTCCTAATACAATAATTATTTACTAAATATAAGAGAGAAATATTCATCTCTCACAATGCTAATCATTATGATGGTTTAGAGTAGGACAAGACTGCAAAACTGTGATAGCCTGTAATTGTCTTACATTTGTAGAAGCAATTATAAGTTTATTGAGGTGAGAGGGGTGGTAATCCCACATGGTACAGACAGAATTCAATTGACAGTAGGTTTCAGGGTTCTGGCTTCCAAAGATTCTATAGAGTTCTCAGAGTACAAGGGTCCCCACTGTATATCACCCTGGATGTCATTCCCTTACTTTACTGATGTCCCCTCTACACATGACATAATGATTGGGCTTTGGGGTGATTAGTATCATTATTAATAGTACCAGTGTTGTAATCACAATTGCTGTCTCCTTTATTAAGTTTTGTTCTGTTTTTTAAACAGAAATAGTGCCAATGTCAGGAGGAAGTTCTCTATTTGATGAACCTGGATGAGATCAAGAGAGTAAAACAGGCAACAAGTCCTCAAGTCCATTCTCAAAACCTTTGCCCGTTCAGTTCTCCTCTTATTAGCAAACCACACTATAGCAGAAAGAGCTCTTACCAACTGAGTCCCCTACCCATCCACAATCTACATGAAGGGATCACAGGGCATAAATTTTTTACCAGAAAGGGAATCTCTCATGGAGCTGGACACACGCTCTATGCTAAGGGGCATACTGTATGCTTTGCTATGATGGTATGGCAGCTCCTATCTGGTTGAGCTCAAGATTATCTTCTACTGAGAATTAGAAGAATGAATTGATTCTAGCTGGGCTATGAAGGTGTGGAAATAGCTTCTCTGCCAACTATTTATTGGAACATCCAATTTGGTCATTTTTGAACAGCAATACCTCTCCTGTATTTCAAAGACGAGAGAGGGAATTTTCCTTTTGACTCCCATGATAATGGTGTCTTCCTCAAGAAACATGTGGCAATGGTGATCAGCTGAAGTGTGCCTCGGTAAATATGAAATGTAATCTGATTGCTGCTTTTGACTCTGTTTCTTTCCCTGAGCACATATTAGTGACCAGAGATCCTGAGCAATGGACTTCTTGGTGCCCCAGGCAACATTCTAAGACAGAGGAGATACTCATCTACATAGCATATGTGCATATGTAGCATATGTGTTAATACGTATCATCTTTTCTGTTTTAAATATTTCTTTTGTGGCGGAGGAAATAAATGGATCATTGTATGTACTACTTCTTACAATGAATGACTTTTTAAAGATGGGCCTTGGCTAATTCCTTTTGGAGAAATACTAGGCATGAGCCACACTGAAACTTCATTTAAGATTTTTCTCAGGACTCCAGGGTTGAGGAATAATGAGGCAGAGTTTAAAAAAAAAAAAAGAACTCTCACTCTATTTCATACAGGTCAGGTTTCTCCAAGACTGAACTCAGTCTGATTAAGTATACAGCTAGGATCATTTTGGATCATGAAGGGACACATAAATTTATTTTATATTAAATTTTGCTTAAGCTCATCAAATGAAAAAAGTGAGATATAGTTGTAAGGGGGTAGATTACACTTGAGCAGGGAAATCCATAATAAATTTGATCAGTACAACAATCGACATGAGATTATAGAGTGTGGAGCTTTGTCTGGAGACATCACTTGCCCCATGAAAGATAAGCATGCCTGAGGATGTCTTTCTGAAAGGACACAGGGAACTCTAAGACATTTGGTCAACTGGGACTCCAGAGGACAGACTATTATGAGAGATGCCAACCTTCTCCATGGTCTTCAGAAAATGAGCTTAAATACCAGCTTGCTCTCTCACTCTCATCAGAACTTTCCATTCATTTTTCCCTTCTTTCTTTCAGAGTGCACCAAAGGAGGGGTGGGAAGAAAATATTTCTTGAAATGTTAAGGGATTGTGCAGAAAATGACTTCAAGTTCAGTTATATTCAAGGGAGAGCTCCTGGATTATTGGAATGTTTTTTGTTCACTTTTTTTTTCATTATCTGTCCATGGACTTACATGAATCCTTTGCGGCAGCAGTCCTCAACCTGTGAATCGCGACACCTTTGAGGGGTAGAGCGGGATCACCTAAGACCATTGGAAAACACATATTTCTGATGGTCTTAGGAACCAAGACGCCTTTCCTCTACCCATCTCCAGGCAGGTCCACCCACATGCAGATACACCCACATACAAATATTAAAAGGTCGTGGCATTAGGAAAGTTGAGAACCACTACTTTGAGGCATCTGCATTTTCTGTGAGGTGAAATAAAAGCTCTTTCAAGTAAAAAGTTCTTTTGTAATTTGCTGTTGATATTTTCAGTGCGTGTATAAGAGCTGAGGGCCCTTTTACTCATATTTAGGAAAAACTAGAAATGAACAAGCTGCTATGGAGCTGTCCTAAGGCAACTCCAGGTAGGGGCAATGAGCCAAAGGGAAAAAATGGCCCTCTTTGCTCAGACCCAGGTTTGGACCTAGTCCATGTGAGTCTAGCTTCTCAGGGGTCCTGGATTATCCACCTTTATCAGAAATATCTTGTTTAACCCTGATCGAGGCACTTAGCCAAGTTAGGAAATGGTCCACACAAAAAAGGAGTTTGTCACCTTAAATGAATCAGATTAGTGTTTGATCTATATATTTGAGAACTCCAGTAGTAATCCTGCTAAGCTCACAGACAGACAGATCATGCCTGAAATTCAGGGACCTCTGTTCTCTCCAGATTTTTCCTCCCAAGATGTACAAAGCTAACTAAAATGCTGACGTAAAGCAGGAGGTCTGCAAAATGTATTCTTCCTGAGTATATCATGCTGATACCTCTTCCCACTGAAGGCTTTGGTTCAAATCCTAAGGAATTCAATCTCAATCTGAACTTCCTGCCATTCGCCTTATTTCTGCCTTCCTTCTTAGGCACACCATCTGCTTTGTGTAATTCTAGGCATGTTCCCTCCTATTTTTTTTTTCACTCACCATACCTAATTTCATTCAATGTTGAAGTCTAAGCAAAACAGCCCCAGATCAAATTTAAAATTTCTCTTTTATTTCCTCCAACAAATATCCCCAAATAACTGCCTGGGAGTTAAACTTACCATTGGCTTTCTCATTCACCATGGTAGTGCTTTGTGGTATATAAGATACTGAGTGAGGAAAAAGGCAGGAACATCAAGGTTCAAGTCTCTCCTCTAAACCATACCATCTATGTGACCCTGGGTAAGTCACTTAACCACTGAAAGCTCTTCTAGGCAGCTTCCTAAGAGTATAAGTTATCAGGAAGGTACAATCTGCATCATTAGAAGGTGTTTCATCATTTGGAATTTCATTATCCTGATGAATTCATAATCTTATTCCCCTCTGTTTTAGTCATTTCTTGGGAGATGAGAAGCAAAAGACAATGATGGGGCATAGCTGTCACCGACATGTAGGTTCCTAATACCTTTGGAGAAGAAATGATATCTCTTCAGTAGCCTGGCACAGAAAATGCATACCTTTATACAGCTGAGAAACAGCTTATGGAAGCCACGGTAAGAGAACTCCATGAAATTCCACCTAAGAATGTGGTCTATTTATACCCCAAACATTTAAAGGTCCCCAGAGTGCACAGAAATCACATTTTTAATTAAAGAACATTTCCTTCTATTTGTTCCTGCAGGTAATGGCATCATGCACAAGGACTTAACACTGTGTGAGTGTTCATGTGCACACATGTATTTAAAATTCTGATCTCATACAATTAATGGTATATTTTCCCCTAAGGCTGCTTTCCCTCAAAAGGGATGAAACTAAATAACAAAAGAGCAAATCAAAACTCACTGAACTGAAGTCATGGATGGTTTAAGCCGCAATCAGACACTGGTTAATTATAATCAACAAATGCTTACTGAGCACCTACTATACTTAGGCCACTACTCTAGGTATTGGAGATACCAGGAAATGTCAGATATAATCCATTCCTTCAAAGACATTATACAATTTAGTTTGGGAGACATGAAATATATACAAAAAGATAAACAATATAAAATAAGCATAAACTGAGTGCCAAATGAATGGTAGAGACAGAAATGCTCACAGGAATTTGGATGTAATTTCTGCCTTGAGATTAAATGGCTGGGATTAGGAATTGAAGTTATGATCTTTAAAATTCAATTTTATTCCATTTTCAACTTTGAATTCTCTCCCACATCTCCAAGTTCTTTCTTCATTGAGAAAGAAAAAAATTACAAATGTATATACTCAAGCAAAGCAAATTCCCACATTAACCACATCCAAAACACCATCCAAACATATGCCTCAATCTCACTTGGAGTCTGTCACTTCTCTATAAAGAAATAGTTAGCGCGTTTCATCATGAATCCTCTGGAATTGTGAGTGGTGATTGTGTTGATCAGAGTTTTCAAGTCTTTCAATATTGTTTATTTTTATAATATTGTTTTTACTGTATAAATTGTCCTAATTAAGGCTTCCTCTTTGTAGTAGTTCTAGTTTCTTAGTCCCCTGGAAACTAGAGTCCCTGGTTTCATCCTTTCTTTAATAACCAGGAAAAAGGGATCATTGGAGGGAAACTTCATTGATTCAGTCTCCTAGTTCCCTTCCATCCTCTGAATTCTGCTGTTAGGGGCAACAGGATTTGGGAGTGCTAGGACCTATCAGACTCTGAGACTCCAGAAATCTTATAACTCAAGGTTTCCAAGGTTTAGGAACACACGGAGTTAGTCTGGGAAGGATATTCCACTCAGACAATGGACCTGGTCCTTCAAGAACTACATCCACTTGCTTTGCTGGAAGATTAGTTGCCTTTACTGCCAGAAATATTGACTCTAGAAAGGAAAAGTTATCTTGATTATAGAAGTTATAAAGCTACTTGCAGCTGCTGTGGGCGTGTAAGACCAATAACACCAGCACACAGGGGGGCTGTGAGCATGGGTTCTTTAATCTACTTTTCTAAAGGAAGGCAACTCGGGGCAGCTAGGTGGCCCAGTGAGCAGAGCAGCTGCCCTGGAGTCAGGAGGACCTGAGTTCAAATCTGGCCTCAGACATCTAACACTTACTAGCCATGTGACCTTGGGCAAGTCACTTAACCCCAATTGCCCTCCCCCCTCCAAAAAGCAAAAACAAAAACAAATAAAGGAAAGCAACTCAAAAGGGGTCAACAATCTTACTCTAATCAAAAATCTATGTAGTTTACTTAGTTCAGGGGGAAAAGTCAGCACCCTGAACTCCAGAGAAAATACAACCATAAATTACAAGCACAAATAATAGCATAAAGACCAATAGCCAGGGCTTCTAACTGCCTGACCAAATAACACAGATCAACAGACAGATCCAACTGTCTGATCATCACATAGATACACAGTTACCAGAGGGAGAAGCACCAACATCTGGGGTTTCAAAGCCGGGTTGGGGGGGAGAAGGCGAGAGATAAAGGGGTTTTGCCTTAATGGCTCCCCAGAGACTCATCTGGCTACATCACACAAACACTCTTCCCATGAGTGAGCCCCAAAATGCTAACCTCAGAGTATATATACACTTCTTCAGCATCAGAGGGCATCACAGATGACCCAGGTTTGTGTGACTCAAACTCTCCATGTGACTTAAGCAGGTCACATGGGCCTGTTAATGGATGGGAAAGACTTTCCTGTTAAGCAAAAAATGCATGAACAGTACAGAAGACTGAAGAGGGGGACTGTGAGTGAATTTCTCTTAAATTCAGATGGAAAATGTGGATTTCATTTCAAACTAAGATACCATTCTTTTTAAGAGGTTAACCAATTTACCAAGTGGGTGAATGGCATAATTCAAAGGATACTTTTGGGAACCATCCAAGAAAATTCCCCATACTCAATCACTCCAACACAAACTCTCTCTTCTCTTCTTCCTCCACAAAGAACCATATTAATAGTGATGAGAAAGTTAATATTAAGGAAATTATTTGAAGAAGCTCTTCAGGAAAACAAATAACCAACATCGTTTTAATAAATATTTGAGCACCTATTAATGTGAATCTGTAGCATTCAGCTACAAATAAAATGAGAGATCTAGGGGACAGAGTGGGGGGAAAATGAGCATTCTCAAAGACATAATAGGAAGGAGTATAAATGGCTTAGAATTGGAGATATGAAATCTTATTCAAGTAACAAACTCCTTGAAAATTATATCCTTAAAAAAAAAAAAGGAAATCCATGGGAATGCAGAGAATACTAGAATAAAACAAAAGGACTGGGAGAAAAAAAATCATCTATTTTTTAAGATGAACCTGAAAAAAACATGTCAAGGAGAGATCTAAAAATCATTGGACTAGTGGAAAAATATCAATTACAAAAAAGTCCAGTTACCATATTTTAAGAAATCATGACTGGGGGCAGGTAGGTGGTACAGTGAATAGAGCACTGGCCCTGGAGTCAGGAGGACCTGAGTTCAAATTCAACCTCAGACACTTAACACTTACTAGTCACGTGACCTTGAAGTCACTAAATTCTAATTGCCCTGCCCTCTCCCCTCCAAAAAAAGGAAAAGAAAGAAAGAAAGAAAGAAAGAAAGAAAGAAAGAAAGAAAGAAAGAAAGAAAGAAAGAAAGAAATCATAACTGAAAACTGAGATCTATTAGAACCAGATGGTGAAGTGAATATAGATGGAACCCACTGGTCAACCCCTGAAAGAAATTCCCATATGAAAACTCTCAGGAATACCATAGGCAAAATTCAAAGCTTCCATTGGGGGGCGGGGGAGGATTATGTTCTCTAAGAAGTTGGAAAGAAAGAGTTCAAGTACCAAGAACTGTATTTAGAATAACACATGATTTGGCAGCTGACACTATAAAGGAACAGAAATCTTGGGATATTATATTCTTCAATGCAAAATGTAAGCACTTATAACCAAGAATAACTTACATGACAAAGCCCAGTGTAATCTGACAGGGAAGAAACAGGATCTTCAGTGAAACAAAAGACTAATGAATATTCCTGATGAAGTGACCACAGCTGAGTTGATACTTAGAAATTCAAACATGAGAGTCAAGAGAAAAATAGAAAAATAAATATATTTGAACATTAAGAAATGAGGATACTGTGATGAAGAGTTTATTTTCTAAGAGGGGGAGAAGGAATAAATATTCCTTCAGAACATTAAATGCCACTGAGGGTCTTAGAAGAAATAAATAAAGAAGGAATAGCTTTATAATATTAAGAGAAAAAAAGGAAAGCAAATTAGAAAGGATTACACTAGAGAAGAAATAGAAAAAGGGAGTATAACATATTTCAAATAATTGGAATGTGTGAGAATACTATATAAACACAGAGGAAAAATGGTGAAGAGATTACACATGAACCTCACTTTTCATTTGAACCAGACAAAAGGGGGTTGAATATGTATACACACACACACACACACACACACACACACAGAGTTTGTTATAAAAATTAAACTCAATGCTCAACAGGGAATCCAGTGAGGATAGGGAGAAGAGAAATAGGAATTAAGAGGAAGGGTTAATTCAGAGAGGAAGGAAACTCTAACTTTAGAAGGGGGGGAGACGGAAAACAAACAAACATGAGAATGTATGATTGCGGACTATGTGAGGAGAAGAGAAATAGAGGAACAGAGGCGTATTGCACCAATACAAATCAAGACATGGCACACTCCTCTTTTAATATCTTCTTTGCTAAGAGGGAGGCAGGAGGCAAAAAGAACAGTAAGCAGTAATACAATTAGCTGTCATAACTATGAATGGGAATGGTATAAACTCATCAATAAAATGGAGGAGAGTAGCAAAATAGATGAGAAAGCAACATGTCATTTGCAAAAAAAAACCACATTTGAAACAGAAAGCTTCACACAAAATTCAGATAAAGGGCTAAAGAAAAATCTATTATGCTTCAGGGGAAATTAAGAAAGACTTAAAAAGTGAGAAGGAAAAGGGTCTAGCAGGAGCAGATCTCAAACTGTGCTAGATAGCAACAATGACGATATAAATAATCATCACAAGGATTCAGTATTGGATATAAAAATAACATCTTAAACAAATTAGAGGAGCAAGGAAGAAAATAAATACCTTTCAAGTCTATGGATAGGGGAAGAGATGACCAGAAAAGAGATAGAGAATGTGACAGAAGAAGAATTGAATCATTTTGATTATGGAGCCTTTATAAGCTCCTAGGATCCTTCTTTCTACTCACATTTATGCTCATGAGTCAAGTTTTTCTGAGGCAACATCTTCCCCTCAGGATTCTAGAAGTGCATATTAGGGGATGAGATGTCATTCCCTTCAACCCTCCATTCTTTCCAATGTTACCCTCCAATGATAAGTGCTCCAGTTTTATTAGCCAATTAACATCAATGAGATTTCACAAAAGGAATGTTTGCTGAAAAGATACAGCAAAAAAAGAAGTGCAAACATTTCCCTCCAACACTTGGGGGTATACTCCACCATCTACCATGATAATCCTTGAGGAAAAGGGGTTAAAATGAAGCAATTTCTAGCGAGAATTTGCCAAATTTCAGCATCAAATTCAGCATAACTCCTGTATGAGTAGTTGTCTCAGGTACCACTAAGCATGGATCCTATCCCTTGATGCCATAGTGGATAGAGTGCTGGGTTTGTAGCCAGGAAGATCTGAGTTCAAATATGGCCCCAGACACTTACTAGCTGTGCTATCCTGGCCAAGTCACTTAACCCTGTTTGCCTCAGTTTCCTCATATGTAAAATTATCTAGAGAAGAAAATGACAAGAAAACCCCAAACAGGGTCATGAAGAGTCAGAAGCAGCTGAAATGACTGAACAACTTCTTCAGTTGGTGGTAAACTCTAGCCAGATTAGAAACAAAAGCCTCACTGAACTTTTTATAGTTTAATTTCCTAACCTTTTGAAGATCTTAATTGTCCCAAATACTCCTTTGCCTAAAAGGAGGAAAGAATAAAAACAAAAAGGCAAAGAACAGAGGACCGTATGGACTATCACGTCTAGATCCAGATGAGAAGATTAGGGCCTGTGACCTCTCTCGTCACACAGACTCTTCCAGGAGCGTTTTTCCCTTGATTCCTCCCAGGCAGGAAGGCCAGTTAGCGCTTGGGCGAGCATTCACAGTGCCAGCTCAGAAGCCAATGGAAAGGCTACTTTACTTCCTATGGTAGACAGAGGGGAAATACTACTCATGCATTCTCTTAACTGGTCTTGCATCCTACTCTCACCCCCAATGGCATCATCATGCCATTCCTAGAGGAGGTTCCCCAGCCTCTTATATGTGGAGACTGCAATAGCTGAGAATTTTGTACATGCTCATAATGGCTGGGTTGGACTACTTCCCTATTATAATTACATGAAATTGAAATTGTTTTGAATGAACAAAATCAATGCAATTCAGCTTAGAAAAGAAACAGCTTGGAAATGTCTTCAGCAAGTATCTTAATTAAAGACTGATATATACATATATGTATATGTGTGTGCATATGTATATATGTATATATGTGTATGCATTATATATGTATTTGTGTATATTATTTTTACCTAATGTGTGTGTATATACACATACAAACATACATAGACACATGGTCAAAGGCTACAAATAGGTCTCAAAAGAAGAAATCCAAGTGGTCAATAGCCGTAATAGGAACTATTCCAAATCACTAATAATTAGGGAAGTGTAAAACAAACTGTCTCTGACTTTCTACCTTTCAGATTGCCAAAGAAGAAAAAAAAAGACCGCTAAGGCTTTTTAATCTGACTCTGCCTGTCCATTGCCTCCTTTAGCTAGACGCCACCAGTGCCTGTTTCTAATCTGTTGTTTTGTCAAGCTTTAATTTTGATCTTTTGATTTTTATTTCCTTTCACTTAAAAACACATGTTTGAATCTGAAATATTGTGAATTCTTGTATGTGGAATAATTTAATATGTGGAAAGTGTGGAATACACATGGAGATCAATGGAAAATACGATGGTTAGTAGAAAACTATACAGAATATAAAACAGGTCAGAGATTCCAGTCTCTTACCAATGATTAGAGAAAATTTCTCTTTTAATCAGGGCTTAAATTCGATAATTTCACTAATGCCTAGTATTAAGAATTTATAGTTTTGTCAGGTCTCCAGACCAACAGAGAAAGTGATCTTTGTTTACCTCAGACATCAACTTTGGCAATAAATAAAATAAAACAAAACAAAACAAAACACAGGAGTTTATCTAGCTTGATCTCTAGCTATCTTGGATGATTTGGACAAGTCTCCACAGTCCAGGAAGTAGGGAGAGAGAAGGTGGGGAGAAGAGGACAAAGTCCTGCATTTAAACTAGCCCCAGTGAATGGTGATATTAGTGTGATGTTTAAAAAGTACAAGAGACATAATTTCTGAGTAATTAATCATTTCATTAATAATGCTGGCATTTTACTAATAAAAAGGGTCAGTGGCACTCTCAATGCCAAAGACTATCATTGTGGCAAGCTCACAGCTTTTGTGCCCTTGGAAGAGTGGGTGTTTCTAAAGGTGGCGATCAACTCTGATTGGTTAACAACTAATGAGAGAATGAACGTTACAATGAGGTGGACCTATTCTAATGAAGGGCTGGAGGTATAACTTTGATTACTTCTTTTACTTCTATATTACCTCTGGCCTTGGGCAATCTAATAAATGAATTTAACCCCACCCAAACTGGAGTAGAACACAATGGGCAGGAATTCACCTAGATAACATTGGGTGGGGTCTGACTAAGATTGAGGAGAAAATTGGTTCAACCTTCAAAGAATGAGCTTTTCAAATAAGGGTTTTAGGGAAAGGGGGAGCTTTGGGTCTCCCCAAATCATTGGTTATTAATAATCATTTCTCTCGGGAGTAATCTGGGAGGATTCTAGTTCCATTCCTTTCTCAAGAAAGGAATTTGTCAGATGATGAGTTTTGCTCTTTGGATACAGGCCACAGGAAATTCACCAACAGTGACTGATTGTCATGTTAATAGTAGACATATTCCCCAATATCCCCTGAGAGGGAATCTGGTATAGTTTCAATTGTCCCATGATGTCTCTCAGTACCATAAAAGTATTATCTAAAGGTGAGTACTTCATCTTTCATCCTCATATTTGCAATATTTGTTAAATTCTTTGTAATCTTTAAATTTTCTAAAAGTTGCTTCTTTTATCTTTGTTCTATATTGGAAATAAAAAGAAATCTGGCAATTATTTCTCAGCAGTTAAAATGTAATGAAGGATCAGATTTTAAACAAATGTTGAAAACTGTTCCAAGTTGGTATATAAAAACAAAATCCATCTGAAAACATTTTCTTTCTGCCTGTTCATGTTTTTTTTTTTAAAGAACCCTGTTATATGCAAAGATCACATTGTAATGTTCCTAATCCTAGAGTATAAAATGAATGGATGATTGGGGTTTTTTCCCCTATTTTTAATGACAACTCTACATTTTTCTGGTTTGCATGACTCAGTGGAGTGTTGGGAAAGAGGCTAATGTTGCAAAATGACAAAATGTTGACTTGACAATTCCACTTGCATTCTGTTCTGGAGCCAGGGAATGTGGTTACATCATGAGAGCCAAACCCTGAAGTATATAAATGGTTGAAGTATGTTTTAATTAAAACATTCTGTAGATATGTTTCAGAGCCACATGATCTCTTTTCAAAAAGACAATAAATGTAGTCTCTTTTCAGTTGATAAATCTTGTTAACTAGGCTTATTAACTGTATTTTCTAGGATGACTTTCATGCCTAGGATTCATTCCCTTGCTTTTTCAACTGATTCAGGCCTTTCTAGGCAGAAGATTATCAGTTTTGGTTTTGTTTTTGTTGTGGTTGTTTGGTTGGGGTTTTTAAAAATTTTTCACAAGGAAATTCTAGTGTCTCTTCTAGTAACTTCTGCTTATGTTTATCCTCATGAGGGGAGAATTCATGTTGATATCTAACTTAATCCCTCTGGAATGTCATTTCTCTCAGGCCCTGTGCAAAAGAAACTTGGAAGACAATGAATCAGCTTCTCCATATACTTGTCCTTAAACATGTGGCAAGAAGAGAAATAGGGGTGTGAATCTCAGCTGAGATGCTCATTAATTGTGTGATGGTCCAACCAGAAGGAATACTACCTTCTAAGAAATGCAACTTGTGCTTCTATACTTCTCTTTTTCTTTCTGTAGTAGTCCTCTCCAGCTCATTTCCCATGTTCACAACCTTGGAGATGTGGGGTATGGCAGAAAGAATCTAGGTTCTGAAGTCAGATCTGGGTTCAAATTCTGCTTCTAATACTACTAATGTGGTCTTGGGTGAGTTATTTGACAGCCATGGGTTGTGGTAGCCTCATCTGCACAATGAGCTATTTTGATTTTATGGAATAAAGCATTTGGATTATTTGAATCATGACCTTTGAGGACCTTTCTTGCTCTGGATCTCTAATGCAAATGATTCACTTCCTGTTGATTTCCCCTCCATAATAGTTTGTACACATATTCTCTTCTCTCTATTCCCATCAAGTGCCATCCCTTCATGATCAACTACCTACATCATTTCAGTAACCTCCTTTCTATTTCCATTTTCTCTCTTTCCAATTCGTCCTTCATCTTTCTGCCAAATTAATTGTTCTTATATATGGTGGCTGCTCTTTGAGTCTCCAGCTATTGAACTTTTGATGGAGAGGGAAGGAAAAAAAATTAATAGTTTCCTGTCATTAAATATAGTCTTCCCACTTACATGAACTGAAACAAAGTAAAGCAAACAGAATCAGAAGAACATTGTACACAGTAACAGCAACATTGTGTGATGATCAACATTGATAGACTTAGCTCTTCTCAGCAATACAATGATCCAAGACTCGTGATGGAAAATGCTATCCATGTGCAGAGAAAGAACTATGAAGTCCGAATACAGGTGGAAGTAGACTATTTTCACTTTATTTTTTTGTGGTTTTTTTCCCCCCTTTTGATCTGTTTTTTCTTTTCTTTCACAACATGACTAATGTGGAAATGTTTTATGTGATTGCACATATATTATCCTATATCAAATTGTTAACTGTTTTTGGGGGGGAGTAGGAGAAGGTGAGAGAGGGAGGGAGAAAATTCAGAACTCAGAAACTTTTCAAAATAAATGTTTAAAAATGTCTTTACATATAATTGGTTAAAAATAATAAAATGCTATTGAATTTTTAAAAAATAAACGTCGTCTTCACCAACAAGGCAAAGGACAAAAATAAAAGCACAGGTCTGCTTCGTTTCTGGCAGGAGTCATAAATGTTCCTGTGATGCATTGAAATTCTAGTGATGTCACACCCCATCAGGAATAGCCTCTTACTGCAGCTATCCTATCCTGCCTAGATCAATTTCTGTGCCCCCAGGGCCTAACTCTGGCAGAGGCTTTCATATCATGTTTCAATCTCATAAGTCCTCATGTTGAGCACCAGGTTTGGGGATGGGAACTAAAATTTCTGACATTCCTTCCCTCTATGGCACCTGAGATGGGTATCTTCTACCCATGGAAAGTTCTTCACTTGTTCAGGAGTGTAGAAGTTGACAAAGCACTCCAAGTGTCTCCCAATCCCTCTCCTTGAGTCCTTTGTTGGAATTACAATCCCATGGGGCTGACAGCAGCCTCCATTAGCCATTATGTGTTCTAGCTAAACGACAAACCCCAAGTGCTAGAGCTGTGAATTATTACTGTTATTATTTTAAAACTGACTTCATAGAATTGTAGGATCTTAAGAGCTGGAAAGTCTAAATGTTATCTAGTCATCTGGCCCATTGTTTTAGAGATAAGGGAAATGTGACTCAGATTTATGGAGTGAAAAGTAGAAACCAGACCCACCCTGACCAGTTCTGTTTTTAATGCGCCATTCTGGGACGCTACTTTGGAATTTTTTTTCACTCTGGACCTGTGATTTCATTGGTTGGGAAAACTTCCAATGTGTAAATTCCCTCCCCCAAAGCAGATGGGCAACTCCTCTGTAAATTATATTTGGAAGTTGTCTGGGGTCCTGAGGGATTGAGTTACTCAGATCTCAAAGGTTGTTCATGTCAATAGGATTTGATTCTAAGTCTTCCCTCTATGCCAGACTGTCTCTCACTTACAAATACTAAATCTACATTTGCAAATAAATTTGGAGGGTCAATTAGGGAGCCTGTTGATGAAATGACTGCACTAGAGGCAATCAGTTTTTGGGGCATGAAATTATAACTGTTCTACTATGTAACCAAAGCATTTTACTACTGAGGTGCCCAACTGAAGGCCAGCAAAACTCCTAGGCAAGGTTGAACCAGATTAAAATGTAATTGGGAAATGTTTACCAAAATAAATAAAACAATACAACAAAGATAATGTTAATTTATGGTTTTTAAGTCAATGTGTGGACTGCAGAGAGAGAGCGAGAGAGCGAGAGAGAGAGAGGGAGGGAGAGAGAGGGAGAGGGAGAGAGAGAGGAGGGAGAGAGGAGGGAGAGAGGAGAGAGAGAGAGGAGAGAGACAGAGAGAGAGAGCGAGAGAGAGAGAGAGAGAGAGAGGGAGAGAGAGGGGGAGAGAGAGGGAGAGGGAGGGAGAGACAGAAAGAGGGAGAGACAGAGACAGAGACAGAGAGACAGAGACAGAGAGAGAGAGAGAGACAGAGAGAGAGAGGGAGAGAGAGAGAGGAGGGAGAGAGGAGAGAGAGAGAGGAGGGAGAGAGGAGAGAGAGA
>CM053590.1:207132494-207149463 GCA_028646515.1 Pseudochirops corinnae | reverse complement strand
ACACACAAATACATGCACATACACCAAGCACACACATGCAGAAAAATAAGTTTCAACTTGTTTTCAAAGGTGATGTAACAGTTAGTTTTCCCTGGTAGGACTAAAATCCTAGGAAATTTCCTTGAAGAGTACTAAGTACAGGTACAATCAAATGCTAAGCAATTCCTACCAATTCTTAGATTCTATCTTCCTAAGAGTTAATTCCCAAATGTTCTTTCTTTGAGTCAGAGAGGTATGAGTTAAAGTTCTGCGACTGATATAGACTAACTATAGAAACCTTGTTGAGACACTCAGTGTCCCAAGTAGCTCTCTAAGACTACGTTGAAGGTAAGTTTTTAACCCACATTAGGGAAATTTTGGTGTAAAAAGGTAACTGAGGCAAGGTGGAAAAGAGGATAAGAATAGGGATTGAATCTATGATTTCACTGATATAGGGAACTCCCAGATGAGGAAAATCCCTGTACCCACACTGGTCAGCATCTTCCCTGAAATGTGGACTCTTAGAGCTGCCTAGAGCACTGAACGGTGACAATGACCTCCCAGAATCACACAGACAGTAAGACTGGAGGGAGGACAAGGACACACTTTTAACTATTGCTTAACTAACTATGGCCTCACTAAAGTGATAGCTATGACAAGTAACTGAAGGGATATTTGTCCCTCATGGTTGGGTCATGCCAATATAATAGAAATGATAATCCTACCTGAATTCATTTACAAATTTACCAAAGGGATACTTTATTGAGTTAGACAAAAATAGTCACAATATTCATTTGGAACAATTAAAGGTCCAGAATCTCAAGGGAAAACAATTTTTAAAAGGGAGAATGAAGGGGGAATAGTATTTTTAAGCTTACATTCTATTATAGAGGAATAATGATAAAAATGTTAGTACTTGTTAAAAAATAGAAAAGTTGATCAGTGGAACATACAAGACAAAGAAGGGTAAGAAGCGCTGAGACTCAATTCAGTGTTTGATAAATTTTCTTTATAGTCATATGAAGAAGTGCTCTAAATCACTTTTCTTTAGAGCAGTGGTTCTCAACCTTCCTAATGCTGCGACCCTTTAATACTCGTGTGTGGGCGTATCTGCATGTGAGCAAACCCGCCTGGAGACGGTTAGAGGAGCCGTGTCTCAGTTCCTAAGACCACTGGAAATGTATATTTTCTGATGGTCTTAGGAGACCCTTGTGACCCCTGTGAAAGGGTTGTTTGACCCCCAAAGGGGTCGTGACCCACAGGTTGGGAACTGCTGGTTTAGAGAAATACAAATTAAAACAACTCTGAGGTAACATCTCACACCTATCAGGCTGGCTAATATAACAAAAACGGAAAACGATAAATGTTGGGGAGGATATAGAAAATTGGGACACTAATGCACTGTTGATGGAGTTATGAACTGATCCAACCATTCTGGAGGGCAGTTTGGAACAATGCCAAAGAGCAACCAAACTGAGGGACTCTGAGTGCAGATGGAAGAATACTATTTTCACTTGCTTTATTCTTTAAAATTTATTATTATTTTCAAAATTTTACTTTTTTCATGGTTCTTTCCCCTTGGTCTATTTCTTTCTTCACAACTGTGACTAATATGGAAATATGTTTTATATTATTGCACATATATAACCTATATCCAAGAGCTTACCATTTTAGGAAGAGGGGTGAGGAGGGAGACAGGGAAAAAATTTAGAACTCAAAATCTTATATTTGAGTCTAAATTTAATAAAAATTATCTTTACATATAATTGCAAAAAATAAAATGCTATAAGAAAAAGAGAAAAAAAAACCCTGTGGGGGCAGCTAGGTGGCACAGTGAATAGAGAACAGGCCCTAGAGTCAGGAGGACCTGAGTTCAAATCCAGCCTCAGATATTTGACACATACTAGCTGTGCAACCTTGGGCAAATCACTTACCCCCAATTGTCTTGCCTTCCCCCCTCCAAAAAAAAACATTTTGAAGTAGCACAGTGATAATGAAATAGGCATTTTATTTAAATTAATCTAGATTCATCCAAATAAAATGGATTGGAGACAAGAAATACCAGCTAAAAGGTGACCATAGGCAATTATAAAAATCCAGGTATGAAGTGATGCTTGGATTAAGGTGAGTGGCAGTGGTAACAGAAATGAAGGAATGGTTATGACAGATAGAAAGAACCGAGAAGATTTGGAAAAACAGTGCCTTTGAAGGACTGACTGTGAAGCATGTCTTCCTCGTTTTGGCAGATAACATGGTCTGGAAAAAGCATTTTCAAGCATGTTGATTTGTTTTCCTTTACCTGTGACAAGGGACATTTTACTGGGGCTAGGAAGAGTCATTTGAAAATGACATTGATGTCTAAAAAGAACATCAATAAAACACTTTTAAAGAAAATTTGGTGACTGGATTTTGGGGATGTCTGCACCAGACATGAGAATTCTTCCTTGGCAGAATGGGTGGGTGAGTACAAGTTGTTCCAATAGCCACTAAGGAGGCTGAATAGGTGCTGTGCAGTGCTTGGAGCTGGGTCAGGCATCAGAGATGCCAAGGTCATCCACTACATTGCAGGTCATTGCTAGTCATTTTGGTTTTTGTCTCATCACTGAACTTGGATGACTTTGGAAGATGGAATGAAGTTGTTGACTTTGTGTGACTCTGCCTCACTTAAATCCAATTCATGAACAAGTCAAGACATCATCCAGTGATGTCACTGGTCCTCTTCAGAAACAAAGGGTGAACAGCAAGTTCCCTCCCATATGAAATGAAGCATTCAGGACTTTTATCTCCTCTCTACCTTGACTCAAAATCAGCATTTAGGAATCATCTGAAATCAGTAGTTCAGGGTGAAGTCACCTCTTCTAGGGGGACTTGCATTTTGAATCTTATTTCTAACTGTGGAATGAATATATTTATATTCTAAATACTGTCTGGGACTTCTGGCATTGTAGGAGCAGCGTGCTATGGAGGAAGGCAAACTGACTCGCATTCCAAGAGCCTTAGTTCAAACCCCACTTCTGAGAGTTCTTACATGATCTTAGGCAAGCCTTCTCATTTCCCTAAGACTCAGTTGCCTCGCCGATAGAATAAGTTGGACTTGATTACCTCTAAGGTCCTTTTTCAGCATCCAGATTAAGAATCTATAGATCACTTAGGAGGATTCTCTCCTTTTGTAACCTATGTGACTTTATACTATACTCTCTTTCTTCCTATCTTTCCAGTGATCATGTTGATTCTATTTATTCCCAAATAACTTTAGCTGTTTTTCTAGGAAAACTGAATTTTTCTCTTCTTTATTCTACATTTCCAAGACTTTGACTGTTAACTCTATTTAGATCATCATCAAATGTATGTGTCTTCCTTCATGACTTCCCTTAGTCCTGGACAACTCTTTACTAGACGTTCATTCGGGGGCTATCTCAAAGGGAGTGTTTGTTGTTGTTGTCGATCGGTTGTTTTCAGTCACGTCTAACTCTTTGTGACCCCATTTGGGATTTTCTTGGAAAAGATACTGGAGAGGTTTGCCATTTCCTTCTCAAGCCCATTTTACAGATGAGGAAACTGAGACAAACAGGATTAAGTGACTTGCCCAGCTAGTCTGAGGCCAGATTTGAACTCAGGGAGATGAGCCTCCCTAACTTCAGGCCTGGTAATCTATCCATTGTGCCACCTAGATGCCTCCAAACTTTATGAGTAGTATTAAAAACGAATTCATTATCTTTCTCCCCAAACTAGTTTTTTCTCCCAACCTTCTCATTTTTGATAATGTTACCCACCATTCTGGCAGCTTCCAAGTTCAAAAGAAAATATCATTTTTTAGGTAGTATTTTCTTTTGCAC
The DNA here is from genome assembly GCA_028646515.1 of Pseudochirops corinnae. Classification (NCBI taxonomy): domain Eukaryota; kingdom Metazoa; phylum Chordata; class Mammalia; order Diprotodontia; family Pseudocheiridae; genus Pseudochirops; species Pseudochirops corinnae. The sequence goes on along the minus strand of CM053590.1, from coordinate 207,145,648 downwards.
ATGAAGGTCTGTTGTTCCTTTCGGTGGCTCATTGATTCAATTTGATTCCCTTAGAGAAACCTTTATTAAATGCAAAGCACTGTGCTAGGTGCTGCTACCCAAAGATGAGATGGAAGATTCAGAGATGAACCTGAAGTTTCATGGTTGGGTTCCTGGGAGAAAGCGGAAATATCTCAGGATAAACTCTGAAGTTCTCAGATGGTTTTCCAAATGTTCCTCCTCCACTCCCCACCAATTCTAGACAGATCGAAGCTACTCAGATCCATCTCTTCCTATCTGCCACCATGAATCCTCTAATGTAGTCAGGCCTTATGCACAAAGTGCTCCAATCTCTCTGCTTCAGATAACTTGGTTCATACTGTGTTCCTACCTTCTGTCTAAACAAGCCCAGATCATACCTATTCTATCAAACAAGCTGTTCTTCACCACTCCAGTACACACTGATTTCTCTTTTCTCTGAATTGTGACTACATTTATTTGTTTTAATCCCTTGCTCATCATTGATTGCCTTCTACTTTCCCTTAGTGGGGCAACTAAGTGGTTCAGGATTTATAACCTAATGCCTGGAGTCAGGAAGACCCGAGTTCAAATCCGACCTCAGACACTTACTAGTTCTATGGCTTAACTTCTGGCTGCCTTGGTTTCTTAAACAGTAATATGGGGATAATAATAGAATGCACATCACAGGATTGTTTGGAGGATTACATGGGATGTTATTTGTAAAATTCTTAGCACAGTGCCTGTCACATATAATAAAAGCTTATTTTGTTTTCTTCCTTCCTTCTTCCCCATCAGATTAGAAATCCTTTGATGCCAGAGACCCTTGGATGACTACCTTTGCTATCAGAAACTTTACTACCCTTTTACCTTCCACTGTGCTACCACCCTACAGTACCTAAATGAATACTGGGGACATCACAGGTGGTCAATAAATATTTATTGAATCAAATTGATTTTGACATTTATGATAACTTATCTTCTTAGACAATCCTGGTTGCTCCCAAGTTAAATTTCAGTTAAACAGACTTTCCATCATAGCCTATGGCCTAGCTCTCCCCATAAGGGCTCTAGACTTAGAAGGACAGGATGCAGGGGGCAGAGCCAAGATGGCAGTGCAGGAGCAGCAAGATATGGCAGCTCCCACACAGCCACATCAAATACCCAAAAAATATGACTCTAAACAAATTCTAGGGCTCTAAAACACACACAGATATATCTCCTACTGAAGGCAGCTTGGCTCAAAAGGACAATCTCAGCTCTGGGAGCTGAAACCAGCCCAGCCTGAAACCTCAGCTTTGCCCTGCGGGCAGCCTGACGAGACAAGCTGAGCCAAGCCGCAGCTGGAGCATCGGGAGAGCAGATCTGCGGCAGCTGTGGCACTTTCCAGAATTATCAAGCCATAAGGACAAAGGACTAAGTAAAAGGTCAATGGAACTTGGCTAAAATTGGGAGAGAAAAGCAGGTCCAGCCAAACTGCCTCCAGGGCAAGGAAGCATCAGAAGCAGTGGCCCTGCAGCCTCCACCTTGCTGCTTCAGAGCTCCCGGCCTGCAGACTGCAGGGGGGCCAAGCGATCGTTCAGAGGCCAAGTGCTCTTGCACTGAGTGGCCTGGATCCAGATCATGGTCTTGGGTGGTGGTCCTGGGGTGCCTTTTCAGTGAGCCAAAGCTGGTGGGGGCTGTAGTAGCTTCCTAAAAGCTCCAGCAGCTGGGAAAACCCCAGCGATTTGGGACAGAGCTTTCCCCTCTGGAAGCAGAGTTCCATGAACAAATACAGAAATATAAGGTACTCAAATAATTCATTATTTTCTACCACACCAAGGGAAAGCCATTTTGGTAAATTGCAGAACAAATATTCCCCATTTACTTTTGAATTGCACCAAGCAAACAACTCACAATGACAGCAGAGCTGGCAAGGTTGAAAGTTCCGCTCGCTTATTGTCCCACCCCAGTTGTCCCAACACAGTTTTAATCCTTGAGGTTGATTCTCTGTTGGGGATCTCCTTCCACCTCCAAGAAAAGTGATGTTGAGGATATCTTCTCCATCCTGGAGGCTGGTGCCTAAAAACTGGAACTCAAAAGCCTCCTCCTTGGTTTACCCAGGAGGTAACTTCTGGAGCTGGTGCTCTCTGAAGTCTCTCTTCTCTGGATAGAAGGAGAGTCTTGGCTCATGTTGCATTGGGAATCCAAGATCCCCTTTTGTCTACACAGATTAGAACTCAGAAAGAGTGACATTAAACTCCCCTCCCAGACAATAAATGAACATATTATAAGTCCTCTGCTGCTAGAGGGAAGGGGAAGTGTAATGAATTGTTTGCTTGTCTTATGTTTCTATATGTTCATGAATATCTATTGGGAATTGAATAACTTCATAGTGCTGCATTTTGGGGATAGGGATGGCTTCTGAGTTTCAATTATACAGTGATTCTAATCACTGCTGGATACTAGACCTTCTCAGACTACTTGTCTAGCTTTACTGTCGTTGCTGTCCAAATAAAATTCCATGTTGGGTAATTTTCTTGGGGGGAACAGTCAAATTGATTAGGGGCTATTCTGATCAACCTCCCTCTTACACCAGAAAAGACACTGGAGTATTTAAAGGGAGCAAGTACCCCTTTAGCAAAGATGGATAATGCTCATGAAAATATCTTCTTGGAGAAGAGAAAAATCTTCCACATTTCTCAGAGTTCTAATGGCTGGTTACAGCATCTGCCTGTAGGGCTTACTATCCTTCCTAACAACACTTTTCTAAAAAAGTCATTTTTCTTTGGCAAGAAAAGCCAGTTTAAATTTAAAGCAAGAGGAGAGATAATATGTTAATACACAGCAAGCCTGGCCATTGCTATTCGTTAGGAAGTCCCTTGGCAATGGTCAAGCCCAGTCTCACATGAATTTGTGAAGGATTGTCCTTATACTAACATTCCACAACCGTGATAAAAGCATGGGAGTGAATCAGCCACTGCCAATTTATTTTATTTTTCTCCCTTTAGAATTGCTGTAGGAATAGGTATATAAAGGCTGTCCCCAAAAATATTAGTGCAGTTTCAAGCTTTAAACTGTATGTCCCTATGGATGTTAAAATATACACATCTCCGTGGAGACTCCATCCTTAGGAAAAACCTCTGTGACTAGAACTCAGAGATTTTGTGAGTTTGAAGAATTCAGTATCTCTCCCCTCAAGCCATAGAATCTCTCAGTTGCATATCATCTGAGTTACAGCCTCTGACATCTTTAACTAGAATAACAAATGGCTGGGAAGAGAACCAAGATGGAATATTAGCAGCCACCAGAGAGCTGAGCTGGAATGCTGGCTCCAACCACAAATCGGTCCGCACAATTTATGTTTTTCATTATACTCCCTGCTGCAACGCTGCTGTCTAGCATTCCAATGCACATTCAGACTCATATTGAATTCAATTTTAGAAAGCATTTGAATGGTGTGAAGGGTCAGGCAGAAATCAACAAAACCCAGGAAATATAAAGAAAAAAAAACAGCTCTTTATTCCTTGCTATTAGAAATGTGGTAACTGAGTCAACAGGATAATCTGAAGTGTATTAAAGATGCACAGTCACCCTGACTGCTGAAATCCTCTAGTTAGCTGTTTAGTTAAAGCCTTTGATTATACTTAAGCATATTGTATTCTTCTATTGTGTGGTGTTCCGGGAGGACTAGCACCTCTGCTGTAAAAGCCTTCTGGGCCCTTTTCAGGGCTCTTCACCCACCTTTGGGGTGCACCTTTCACCCAACTCTCACCTGTGTCTCTATGAAACTGTATCATGTGCAGTGGCCATACCCTGGGAAAACTGTCTCAGCAGATGGGCTAAAACCAGGTTGAGGGTGACTGACAGGCTTCAGACCTGTTGCTGAGTTGGGGGGGAGGTGTCTACTCTAAGCATGTGAAGCCCCCACCCCCCCAGCAGAATGGACAGAATGAAACAATTTGTTCCAACAGCTATGAAGGAAGCTGAAGCAGGCCCTGTGGAGCACTTGGAGCTTGGTTAGACATCAAAGACTCCAAGGTCATACATTGCATCTGGGCCATCGCCAATAATGTTGACATTTGTCCTGCCACTGGACTTTGATGACTCTGAAAGAGTGAGGCCAATGACTTTGTGCAACTCTGCCCCACTTAAATCCAGTTCATCCATAAGACAAGACATCATCCCATGATGCTATCAGTCCTCTCTGAAATGAAGGACAAACAACAATTCTTTCCCCATGTAAAACATGTCTGTCTGTCTACTTAGCTGTATGTGTGTGCTCATATCCATATTTCTAGAAATAGAATGTTTAATTGTTTAACATATACACTCACATCCCCTTGGCTATATTTTATCATTGAAGATCCAGACTGGCTAAAGATAAAACAAAACAAGGAGGTGGAATAAGGAAAAGATCTGTGAGAGGCAATGAGGTAGGATGCAAAGGACACTGGTCTGAGTTTAAGCCCTGGCTCAATGACTTAAAACTAAGTGACCTTAGGTAAGTCATTTAAGCCTCATTTTTCCTATCTAAAAATGCAGAAAACAATATTGATTCCATCTAACTCCCAAAGTCGTTGCACAGACCATCTGAATGAAATAATATTGTGAAAGTTATTTCACCTTATAGTGCTACATAACCTTCAAATGTTATTATCTCTTTCTAATCCTGAAACTGAACTGCAATTGTTTTGCTAAACCACAAAAAGGACTGAACAACTGAGTTCTACAGGATGACTATTATTACATAAATTCAGTGGGTGTTGGGATTAGTCATGATTCTGTATCTATAACGTAAATGCCATATGGGATCTATTTTGTGAATGGGTTAAGTAGGAACTGCTTACATGGAATAATTTAGAGACAATGAAGCATTCTTTCCTCCTTAATATTTGCCATTGTTCAGTCATTTCAGTCATGTCTGACCCTTTGGGACTCTAATTGGGATTTTCTTGGCAAAGATACTGCAGTGGTTTGCCATTTCCTTCTCCAGCTCATTTTACAAGTGAGGAAACTGAGGCAAACCACATTAAGTGACTTGTCCAGGATCACAGAGTCAGTAAGTGTCTGAGACCAGAAGGTGATTCTTTCTGACTCTAACTGCTGCTCCTTATCCACTGGGCCACCTGACTGCCCCATATTCCCCTGAATATACTTCTCCTTGGGCACATGTGTAAAGCATGAGCATGCCAACAGTCATTTGGTCAGTGTTGATATCTTTACTAGGAAGAAATATAAAGATTATGTTCTTGCGCTTATGACATGATTGTGCCCCATATCAAGAGAAATGACTTCTTGATGATTGTGATCCAAGATGGTGGCTATTTGATGTTGCTCCAGGACAGCGGGAAGGAAGGCTGAGTGACCTGTGTTTGTCTGAGGTTGATCTTGCTAAAGAGTTTGAACAGAGATCCTGACAAGAGTACTGTCAATCATGACAGAGGAGGGTAACTTTCACAATTAAGGTCATAACAAAGTAATTGGTCCCTAGAGTAGGTGGTGTCCGATGCTATACCAGTAGCTATCTGGAGCCTGAGAAGGTCTTTCCTGTCCTCCATAGTCCATCCTAGAGGGGTACCCACTTCATTTCTTTGATGTTTATTTATTTTTCCCCTGAATCTGGGGAGCCCTCCCCTTCCAAACATTAAAACAACCATCTATCTCTTCCAATCCCTTGGACGAGGTGGGTGCAGGGCCTTAGTAAAACTTTTCTTTTTCTCCCTCATCTTACACTATAATTGTGGTTGAAGAGAGGAATGGGGACCCCTTGAGAGTTTTTTCTTTTTTATTCTTCCACCCAAAAGCAGGAAGCTGTCAATTTTACATTCTGGAAAAAATTCTCTGACCCCTTTCTCTACCTATCCTATCTGGTCCCCTGAATTACCTAAAGTTCACCTAGCACTACTCCCTCTTCTAACATGGAACCAGAAACTCTTTCTCTTTAACTCCCTGTGTTTTACCTCAAAGTCTTTGAAATGTGAAGATTGGATTAGGGGTAGCAGGGGCACTAGTTTCTTCCTAAGGCATGCAGAAGAACACTTAGTACTCATGAGTCCCTTTGCTTCTAGCAATTTTCTCCCTAACATGTTTGTTAAAATCAGATTTGAAGAAAATTACAGGTTTCATATGAAAAACAAAAGAAAACAAACAACAAAGAGGGTGAGAGGGATGAGAAGACCCAGAAAAGGAAGGTGAAGTTGAGGGCTCTAGGTCAAACCTGGCTTTCTTCAGAGTTGACATGAAGCTTGTCCTGCCTGCATAGTCAACAAAGCACACTGAAAAAACAAGACTATGAATCATTTCCATCAGTCATTCTACATAAGCTAGAAAAGTAGTTTTCATCTGCTTAGAAGGAGTGGCGTGATGATGTCTGAGCAAAGACCCTCTTTTCACAACTCTAGTCTCTTCCAAAATTTCTCGCTAGATGTAATAGAGTTGAGGTTGGGAGATTGTAGTATTTGTGAATGTGGAGAATGCCTTCTTCCCAGAAGCCCTGGGCCAGGCATCCATGCTCGCCAAACCCTTAGAATGTTAGCACAGAGGTACCTTAGCAGCCATTTAGTTACCCAGATCATTTTACAGATGATGAATCCAGGGGTTTGCTGGTAAATGTTTAACAAGTGGCTCCCCTCAAAAATCACCATTGATACATTTTTATGATTAATCTGCATCCTTAGAATTTTCTTCATCACTTTCCTAAGTCTAGAGATAAGTGGTACCAAACTCAAATAGAGATAGATTTGCTAAACCACACACAAGGATCTCTGATGGCTGCATGTTGACTTAGAAAACCACAAATTACCATTATGTATGTTTTATTGTATTCTTATTTATTTTGTTAAATATTTCCCTCTCTCAGGACACACTTAGAAGGGCCAAATATTTGACACCTCTGTTCTAGACAATCAAAAAAAATAATAAACCAAATCCTGATATTACAAGATAAATTGTAAATAATCAAAAGACAGAAGACATTAAAATTAAGGAGGATTGGGGAAGGCTTCCTATATTACATGGGAATTTAATTGGGACTTGAAGGAAGCTAGGGAAGCCTAGAGGTAGAGATGAGAAGGGAGACCATTCCAAGCATAGGGGACAGTTAGTCAAAATGCCCAGAATCAGGAAATGGAACGTCTTGTAGAAAATTCAAGGAGGCTGTTGTCACTGGATCATGGAGTGAGGGAAGGGAGAGGAAAAATGGAGGAGTCATGGTGTAACAAGAATTGTTTCTTATGATGCCGTTTGCCTGAGATTCACAAGATGCCAAATTTAATTCCAAAGAATTAAATTTGTAGGAGTGGCACATAGGAGACATGAGTAAAGTATAATATTGAATTGCTTAGGATATAGGAAAAGTGATTCCCGGTGAAGGTTAGGCTAGAGGCCTGTGAGGTCCCATCTAACTAATATTCTGTTGGAAAGATATACCCTATGTTAAGTAACGAATTCAGCTCTCAGTGCCCTATTTAGGAAGACCATTAATAGATTACAGTGCTCCAGAAAATGATGACCTGGGTGGAGATCATGGGGACTGGTTAAGGGAACTGGAAACATTTTGTCTAGAAAAGAAGAAAGGAGTGACGGTAATAATTTTCAAGCAATTGAAGGATTATCAAGGGATTAAACTTGTTCTGTTTAACCCCAAAGAGCAGGGTTCTGAGTAAAATGGGTAGAAGTTGTAAATAAGCAGATTTTGACTTAAGGAGAAACTTCCTAATAATTAGAGCTATCCAAAAGTGAAATGAACTGCCTTGGAAGATAAGAATTTTCTGAAACTAGGGCTTTTATAATAGAGCCTGAATAGCCACTTGAGGATTTTATTTTATTTTTCTGGAAGCAATTAAGTTTGTGACTTGCCCAGGGTCACACAGTGTCTGAGGTCACATTTGAACTCAAGGCCTCCTAACTCCAGGGCTGGTGCTCTATCTGCTGTGCCACCTAGCTGCCCCCAATTAAGGATTATATAGCAAGATTTCTATGCAAGCACAGGTTGGACTAGATTAGAGATTCTCAAAGTGTGGCCCACAACTGTGGGAGTCTATGAAATTACAAAGGTCCCTAAAATTCTTTCAGGGGATCTATGAGATCAAAATTATTTTCCTAATGATAAATACTAAGATGTTATTTTCCGGTTAAAATGCGATTTCCCTTTTCCAACCTCATATCCGCATGAGATCAGATTTTCTTCAGTCAAAACAACATATCACAACCTACTGAATGTAGAACCAAATATGAAAATTCATCTGTTTTCTATTAAGCCAGACATTAAAGAGATTTGCAAAAATATGTAAAAACAATGCCACTCTTCTCAATACATTTTTTGTTGTTGAAAATATAGTTCAGATATTTTTATAAAAACATTATGTTAACATGTAATGGGTTTGTAGTTACTTTTAAATGAATAAATAAATATTTTTAATGAATTAGTTTTAATTTCTAAATAGGTATAACCCACATAGACAAAAGCTCTTTGTAGTCCTCAATAACTTTTAAGAATGTAAAGGTATTGTCAATAATTATTGAATGTAAAGAGGTCCTGAGAACAGTTTGAGAACTGGACTGGATGACCTCTCAGGTCTCCTCCAACTCCAAGACACTCATTGCTAAATACCTTCATCAGAGCAAGAGAATTATTGCTTTTCTTAGTGAAAATAATGAGTCTCTAATTCTATGGTAAAAACTGAATGAATATGAACAAATGAATCTAAAAGCTTAAGTGTTTATAATATGTGTAAAGCACGATACTGAGCACTGGATATGCGAATAGAAAAAATGAGACAGTTCTGCTCTCAAGGAGTTCAAAATCTAACAGGGGAGACAACATGTATTGGAGGTTTAATGCAGGGTGAGTAGAAAGCTTTGGTGGTCTTTAGAAGGAAGCTGCAGGACAGATGCTAAGGCCTGGTGGTCCTTAGGGAACAATGGCAGAGCAGATGCTAAGGCCTGGTGGTCCAGATGGCAATTAATACAATTTGACTGGCATGTAGTATACAAATACATCTTTCTTTAATGTCATCTCAAGTGATAAAACCATGTCTGTCTCTGATGTTGAATCATTTGCCAAGGACTTTGGTGGTGAGAGCTTTCTTTTCTAAGCCTTCTGTAACTGTGGCGATGCCAGCACAAGCAGTTACCCAGTCTGTGCTTCTTTGAAGCGCTCCCCAAGACTTTAGCAGAAGGATAGTTCTTTAGATGTGGTTGGGCTGATGTTGCTATTACTTGGAGCTGTTGAGAAACTATCTTTGATGATGGTGGAAGGGAGGATGGTGATCATGGTGTTGGTCCTTGTCCTTGTCCACCTTGCTCATGCAATCAGATTGCCTCTCCTCTGGATCACCAGCTCCCTTATGGCCACTGGTCAGCATTTGATGGTGGCAGTAGTGGTGATCCCAGTGCTGTTTCTACTTTAAGGCTGCTTCCTTGGACAATGGCCTTAGGCAAGGACTGGTGGCTTAGAAGATGCTATTACTTACAGGTAATTAGCATGTCTGTCTTACTACTGTCATCTTCTCTAGGATACTTCAGGTCAATCAACAGCTCAGACAATTTCCCAGATGTCTTAAGTGGTGTAAAGCTAGTAGACAAAACTGAGCTGATAATGAAGGTCTGCCAACACAGCCAAATAAGGATGCTGAAATAAGCAACGTGCAAAACATATTTGTTTACTGCTGTTAGTAACAAGAAAATAATGAAGACTAGAACCTTAGCCAAGTTATGCACAGGAATACAAAAACACTTCAGGACAGCCCTTTGCTGAATTACAGCAATTAGCTAATGCATTTCTCCAGACACTCATAATTATTTTTCAGTGTCTAATTGAGGATGAAAAATAAAGTGCCAGTTGCCCCCATGCCAATGCCAACTGATAATGAATTCTAAACTGTTGCATTTAGTACCTGGTGAAGGAGAGGGGAAAAGTCATTGAATCTCCGAAATGAAAAGCAGTAAGCCTTGGTTATGTTATTGACATAGGACCCACTATGAAGATCAGGAGGGAGACAAATTAGATCTTCAGAAGATGAGGAAGAAACAGCCTTGACAATTTGGACCTAGGTATTGGATGTTGAGCCCCAGTCAGATGGGGGTGCAGTAAGTCCTGAAAGTGGTTTGTAAACATTTGGAGCAATCAGAGAAAAGAAGCAAGCAGGGAACAGCTGGGTTTTATAACCCATCAATCATACGCAGAAAAAAAGTTTGGATAGAAATACCACACTGGGCAAAAATGCCAAGGACTCATATAAGAACAAATTGGCAATTACTTCATGTCTGGGTTCACAGAAATGGGAACAGCTCCACAGACTAGTGGGGCTCATCATCCCCTTTGCTGCTAGCTCTGGTGAGGATTTATGGTGACCACGTGTATGATAAAATAGAAACTCTTTGGTCTGGTGTTTAAAGCCCCTTGCAATTTGGCTCCTCTCTACCCTTGCTATGGTATAACACTTTACTTCACACACTTTCTGATCCAGTCAAATTGAACCGGTTATTCCTCAAGGCACGACATTCTATTTCCTTTGTGCCATTGCCCATGGGCTACCCCATGTCTGGAATTCATTCTTTCCTCATATCGATCTTGAAGCATCCCCAACCTCTTTCAAAGCATAGTTTAGACACCACATCCTACATGTGGCCTTTCCTGATCCCTCTAGTTAAAAGTACTCTCAAAATTATTTTTGTATTTCTTCATGTATAATTTACATTTGCTTATTCATATGTAACAAGACTTTGGAAGCCACTTCCTGCTGAGGGATAGGAAATTTTAACCCGTACCTTCTTAGCTGAGAACCTTGCCTTGTATTTTACTGAAGAAATTCAGGGTATTTGCTAAAAGCTTCTTCCCTTCTTCCTCCTCATCCCATATCACCCAGATGTCTTCTGGCACCATCTCCTCCTTCACCCATGTCTCATATAACAAGGTAGCCCTTCTCCTTGCAAAAGCAAATCCCTCTGCTTGCCCCAGTGATGCCATTCCATCCCATCCTCTTTATCATCACCAATCTTGAATTGCTCCCCATCAACTGGATGTTTCCCTGAGCCCTATTCCCCATGTTCAAAAAAACCTCATTCAAGGCATACACATATCCCCACTATGCATTGTCTCATATCTCTCTTCCCTTGTGTGATTAAACTCATTGAGAAAGCTGCCTATCATAGGTGTCTCTACCTCCTTTTCTGTTACTTTCTTCCAAACTTTGGCTTCCAATTCTGGCTTCCAAACTTGTTTTTCAGTCAAAATTGCTCTTTCCAAAGTTACTAAAAACCTCTTAATTGCCAAATCGATGAATCTTTGTTTAATCTTGTTTTTCCATGAAAATTATCTCTCAATCAATCAATTAGTAAATGCTTTTTAACTGCCTCCTAACCAAGCCCTGTCCTAACCACTGGGGATAAAAAAGAGGCAAAAGATGGCCCCTTCCCACAAGGAGCTTACAATCTAATGATTTGTCAATCATCTTTCTCTTCTTGATATTCTGCTTTCCCTAGGGTTTCCTGAGACTACCCTCTCCTGATTCTCTTACTTATCCAACTGTTCTTTCTCAATCTCCTTTGCTGGATCCTTATCCAAGACATGCATACTAGAAGCAAATGTCCCACAGGGCTCTGTTCCAGCCCTCTTTTCTTCTTCTTCTATATTATTCACTTGGTGATCTCCTCAGTTCAAATGGATTAAGTGATCATCTCTGTGGCGATGATTCTCACATCTGCTTAACTGACTCTAACCTCTCTGTTGACCTGCATCTCTAACTCCCCATTGGAGGGAGTGGCAGTACTTAGTGACTCCCTGCTGAGAAGCATGGAGGCAACTATTTATTAACCTAATAACACTAATAAAGATGTCTGCTTTCTTCCCAGGGCATGCATTCAGGACATGATAGAGAATATTCCCAAGACTTGTCAAAATAAATGACTATTAGACCCACTGATTAAGAAAAAGTTTTGTCAGAGGATGGGGTCTGAATTTCTAAACCCAGCTTAAAATCAAAGTACTGGATGTGGAGTCAGAAAATCTGGGTTCAAATCTTGCCTCTGTCACTGCTTATATGTCCTTGGGCACGACAGCCTTAACCTCTCTGACTCTCAGAGGCGTTTGACTCGGTGACCTCTAAGGTACCTTCTCTATCTTTTATCTCACCTAATGTTGTCATTTTGACTAAGGATGAAGTTCATCTGCCAAAGGCTGATAATACTGTATTTCTTTTGTAGTCTTTCGAAAACATTAGAAGGGTTTTAAACTAAAACTAAAAGGAGGAGGGAGAAAATGACCTATAAACATATTCACTATGTGGGATGTCAAGAATCACATTGTAGTAGGAACAAAAATAACATACGGAGGAGACAAGAAAGGAACCAATGACAAATTCCATGGCCTCATATGTTGTCATGGGAACAGAATTGGGAGATGCCCCTGTACTGGCTTGGTTTTTGGGCTGAGTGTTAAAACCCAGAGCTTGTGAATCCCACCTGTGGGACGGACTTGTTAACGTGAAGAGAGAGGGCTGAACTGGGAGGAGCCATGAATTGGGAGAGAGGCCCAAGCCTAGAGAAGGCCAGAAGGGCTTTGGGAGAGCAGCATCCAGTATCGTGGAGCCTGAGTTGCTAAAAGAAAGACTGCTGAGAACCCGTGGGAGCTGCCCAGGACTTTGAGAAAGGCCACCTGGGGCTGCCGAGAACTGAGGAGGCATGGCTATGATGCCGGCATTTTGTCTGTCTGTTTTGATGTTGTTTTGCCAGATTCACCTGCTGGTGAAGGACAGTGCTGCTGTTGCAGAGGTCCTAGAACCTGGCTGTTGGTTCAGAAGCCCCGAAGGAGGATTTTCTTGTGGTACCTGCACAGAATTACTGGAAGAGGGCCTTGCTGATGTTTTCAGGGGTTTTGGGACTGTTCTACAGACAGAGATGAGGACACTGGCTATGGCTTTGTTGAGCCTTGTCTCCCCAGGAACTGAGATTGCTGAGGGCTTGCCTTGAGTCAAGATGAAATAAGGGCCTTTCCTTGGGTGTTCAATGCTGAGATGATACCTTAACCTTGTTGTAATTTAAGGGTGGATGGCCTTTTGTGCTCTCCTGCCCCTTTTGAGATTCAGGGGTGGGAAGCCTTTGAGTTTTTTGTGGTCTGTGATTGATCAGATGAATGTACTTTGTTTATGATTGGAGACTAATCTCCATTTGAGAGG
>CM053590.1:207116944-207131994 GCA_028646515.1 Pseudochirops corinnae | reverse complement strand
TGAAGGAATTATTCTCTTCAGAAAGCTTTTGAGATTCTTTTTCCATCTGGCAAAGTCAACTTTTGAAGGCATTCTTCTCCTCATTGGCTTTTTGGGCCTCTTTTGCCATTTGAGTTAATCTATTTTTTAAGGTGTTAATTTCTTCAGTCAGGTTGTTGACTCTCTTTTCATGATTTTCTTGCATCATTCTTATTTCTCTTCCCAATTTTTCCTTCACTCCTCTCATTTGGTTTTCAAAATCTTTCTTAAGCTGATCTATGGCTTTTAGGCAGTCTTCATGTTTCTTGGAAGTTTTTGGTGCAGGAGTTCTGACTGTGTTGTCTTCCTCCCGTTCCCTGCTTTGATCCTTCTTGCTCCCAAAGAAGGATTCTAGAGTTTGGTTGCTGTTCTTACTTTGTTTCTTTTGCCTGTTCATGGTTGGCAAGTCAATGATTTTTTTTAGCTCTGTGGAACTCTGCTTCCAGAGGGGAAAGCTCTGTCCCAAATTGCTGGGGTTTTCCCAGCTGCCAGAGCTTTTAGGAAGCTGCTGCAGCCCCCACCAGCTTTGGCTCACTGAAAATGCACCCCAGGACCACCACCCAAGACCATGATCTGAATCCAGGCCACTCAATGCAAGAGTACTTGGTCTCTGAATGATCACTTGGCCCCCCTGCAGTCTGCAGGCCGGGAGCTCTGAAGCAGCAAGGTGGAGGTGGCTGCAGGGCCACTGCTTCTGACACTTCCTTGCCCTGGAGGCAGTTTGGCCAGACCCACTATCTCTCCTAATTTTAGCCGAGTTCCACTGACCTTTCACTTAGTCCTTTTTTCTTATAGCTTGATAATTCTGGAAAGTGCCACAGCTGCCGCAGATCTGCTCTCCTAAAGCTCCAGCTGTGGCTCGGCTCAGCTCATCAGGTCGCCCCCATGGCCAAGCCATGGTTTCAGGCTGGGCTGGTTTCGGCTCCCAGCACTGAGATGGTCCCTCCTAGCCGAGCTGCCTTCAGTAGAAAGTATGTTTGTGTGTGTTTTAGAGCCCTAGAATTTGTTTAGAGTCATATTTTATGGGTATTTGATGTGGCTGTGTGGGAGCTGTGGTACCTGGCTGCTCCTACGCCGCCATCTTGGCTCCACCCCCGCCCCCCCCATAGTACTGTTTCTTGTATTTTACTCCATCGTCTTTTTCCTTCATCATTGCCTTTTCACACTTTCTTCTTTAGAACAATTTTTTAAAAATCCTACATGAAATTTAAGATTTATACCTAAATATAATGTATCCATATTTAAGTATGAGGTTGGAGACTGGATCAGTGATTTCATCCATAATGGGGAGCTACCTTTACTAATGCCTAGTGGCACTTTCTAGGCAACTTCTAGCCTTATAGAGTTGCCTAGAACATTGGGAGATCAAGTCACTTGTCCAGAGAGTTTGTGAGAGGAGGAACTTTAACCCATGTCTTCCTAGGACAGCTCTCTATGAACTGTCTGCTGCCTCTCAAGTAGAGCATGATATGAACTGGAGGAGCAAAGGCATATTTTACATTGAGGGTTGTTTCTCTTGCTCCTTTTGTCTCCTCTGTTTTTTTCTTCTTCCTCATTCCCTTTTATTTTTTACTCTTCATACTTTTCTATTCTGAATAAAGTTTATTTTTTTTAAATATTGACATAGATGTATTTAAATATAGCATCATTAACTCACAGAACTTTGGAGCTGGATGGGAACTTAATGAATTTTCCAGACCTTCCAATTCATTTTCCAGATTGGGAAACTAAAGTTCAGAGAGATTGTGATTTTCCCATAGTCAGCTGGCTAGTTCCTGACATCAGTCAGGGCTAGACTTCAGGTATCCTGACTCCCAGGTAAGAACTCCAAAGCAATCTTCTGCATATATTAAAGAAGTTGGGTTCTGTGTTCCATAAAATTCCCTTCATTACTTTTGGAAGCAAGAATGTATGGAATGGGTTTGTGAAAAAAAGTACAGGCTCCCTCCCTATCCTTTCATGGTACATTCATCTATCAGAGAGCTTTAAATCTTAATAAGGAACCTGATACTCATCAAATCAATTCATCAGTGGATCACATACCGCAGCAGACATTACTCTAAACCAGAACCAGTTTTCAGATGTTACCTTGGAACTGAGCCCCTTCTCAAGGGTGAATGAGTGCACATCTGTACTCAGCCCTAAAGACAACTGCCTATTTTGTGTAGTAATTTGTATATGTGGCTATGGTATTTGCACATGTTTTTTTCAAATGTGAACTACACATATGCGTTGACTTATCATCTGTTTTTTAAATAGTGGGCTGAGTAGGAAGACAATAAGGAAGTCTGTAGCTTTTAATGTAACATTAGTCTCCTACTCACAAGAAGATATAATCAGGAGAGTACCATGCAACCTTGCAAGGAAGGCAGATGTGGTATTAGAGAAAGAACTCAGAATTTTGGGTCAGGATCCTGGATTTGAATTCTGGATCTTCCACTTATTTGTTGAACAACATTGGGCATTTAAATATTGCTTAAGCTTTCTGCACTTACACTTAGAATAGTGCCTTGCTTATAGTAGGTACTGAATAAATGTTTACTGACTTGATTGCCTCAGTTTCCTCATTCATAAGATGCCGCTAATATATGGAGGTTTTTCCTTCTCCTTTGATGCTAGTTCTAATTCTGGTCCTTGTTGGTGTTGAGATATGCCATTGATTTTTGCGTGAAATTAACTTTCAATTTTTTTTTTTTACTGCACCTTTATCTAATAACAGTAATTCAAACTTATTTGCCACTTGAAACTTTATAGAATCACAGGTTTATAGCTGGAAAAGGCCTCAGAGGCTCACAAGTAAATCACTTTCATTTTATAGACAGGGAGGCTGAGGCAGAGAAAGGTAAAGTAACTCAGGCAGACACATATGGTCAACATCTGAGGCAGAATTGGAGCCTTGGTCATCCCAAACCTTTGTCTAATACTGTCCATGATGTCCATGTTGCCTCTTACGAAGTGCTTCCCTCCCAATAATGCTGTGAGATACATAGCTCACTATGATCCCCATTCTACAAATGAGGCCTAGAGAGATTATTTAAACTAAATTGTCCATGACTACATCAATAGTAAGTGTCGGAGCTAGGGCTAAAACCAAGGACTTTGGACTCCAAACCAGGCATTATTTCCACTACAATGAAGGCTACCATTTAGTAGTTCTGGAACTCATCCTAAGAATTCCTTAATAGAGCCTTGAATAGGAAATAATTACCCATTTATGTTACAAATATATTATCATTTCAGTTACTGTAAGCACTTCACGAATAAATATAAAAGAATATTATGAGTGGTATATTAAATTACCCTGGGGGTTCACAACACGTTTGATTTTTTTGATGTTGTTGAAAAGAATTTGAGGGAAAAAACCAAAAAACCAAACCCAAAGCAACCACTGGGAACCATTGAATTAATGTGTATGTATATACCATGCTAGATGCAATACCACACTAGAAGCTATGGAAGACACAAATGAATGTACTATGTGACCTCCTCCCTTTGCTTCTTGGCCTTCCTGGCTTCCTTCAAGTCCTGTCTAAAATCCTACTTTCTTATGGCAGCCTTTCCCTGTCCCTCTGAATTACGGTACTTTCCCTCTGTTGATTAATTCCTATGTATCCTATAAATAGGGGCAGCTAGGAGGTACAGTGTATAGAGCACAGGGCCCAAAGTCAGGAAGACTTGAGTTCAAATCTGGTCTCAGACACATACCAGCTGTTTGAACCTGGGCAAGTCACTCTACCCTATTTACCTCAGTTTTTTTTTTTTTAATCTGGAAAATGAGCTGGAGAAGGAAATGGCAAACCATTCCAGTATCTTTGTTAAGAAATCCCTCACTGGGGTCACAAATAGTCAGATATGACTGAATGACAACATCTTATATATAACTTTTTTGTACATAAAACTGTTTGCATATTGTCCCATTAGACTGTGAGCTCTTAGAGGCAGATACTGTCTTTGGCCTTTCTTTGTGTCTCCAGAGCTTAACGCAGTCCCTTGTAGATCGTAGGTTTTTGATAAACTCTTATTGACGATGAGAAGCTAGCATGCTAACTGGGGACATAAGTCTTTCTCCTTCTTTTTCTATACATGGCACAAAATGACAGGAAGATTAGGAAGTTCCTGTATGTTCTCTCTCCTGTTCTGGCCAAATTCACCGGGATTTAACATTATGGTCATGGAGGGAGTTTACCAGTAACATGGCAGTGTAGACGCCTTATTGATCTCAATCCCAACAGGCAGAGATTGCGTAGCTTAGTGCAGTGGTTCCTGATGTTTTTTGATCCCAAGAACTTCTTTCAACAACAAAATGTGTCATGGACTCTATTACTATTCATAATATTCTGCACTTATTTCCTGCTTAAGTCACCACTGAATAGTTTTAGCTCAAACACTTGGACCCCTGCAGTTGTTTTATTGAGAACCACTAAATGGGAACCATCGCCCTAGTGTTTATGATGCGATGGCTTTAGAATCAGGAAGATGGGTTCAAATCCTGCCTCTCAGACCAATTATCTGTGTCACCCTGAGCTAACCACTTAACTTCCCAACTTAATGAATGCCCATGGCCTTTGATTGAATTTATTGAATCTGCTTACACACATTCTCCATGCAATAAGCAAGTAAATCCCTTTAAGCTCTGAAAAATTGAGTATTTGGAGGCAGAGAAAGTAATTCTGACGACGTTAACTTTGGTGCTTTTTATATCATTATTATGGACATTGATTATTTTTAGTAGCAAAGGAATGCATAGGAACAGACACATGGTTTCTCTGTGTTCGGTGTTCCTCTATGGAGGTGGCATTTCGCTTGTTGACTCCTGTCTTACTGGGGGGAAGATGAATCTGGTGGGGAGCGGGGAGAGGAAATCCATAACCAATGCAGATAACACAGAAATATGAGATAGTTACCATTGTAGTTGCTATCATCACTGTCATTATTTTGTCAGTGATGTTCTATAATGTAGAGATATTGGTGACAAATCATCTCCTCATTAAGTTTTCAACATGCACCATTTTGTTGGGAGGAGGAGTGGGTGGCATCTTTGCAGACACTGTCCCTATTCTTACTGCCTTGAAAAGGGCTTTCAAGGGGAAACTTTCTCAGTTGTATGACAGCTTTAGCTTCTATTCTCCATTCTAAAAATGTAGCAAAACAAGATGCCTTTTCATTGGTATGGTTACTACTGATAAATCCTACTACGAATTAATAAAAGAGGGCCATGGGAGTTAGAATTGGAAGGAATTTTGATCATCATCTAACTGAGTCCTCATGTCAAAAAATCGTAGTTCTAGAATTGGAAGGCATCTTGGAAGCCATCTAGTCTGCTCACCTTATTTCATACTGGATGAAAGTTAAAGCCCAGTTGCTTAGCCAAAGCTGTACAGGTGGCAAGTATCAGAGGTGAGGTTTGAACCAGCTGACTCCAGAACTAGTGCTCTTTCCACTCTACCACACTGTCTTCTGCTCAGGACTTTCCAAGGGCCACACAGCTAAGAAATGAACAAGCCAGTCCTTGAATTCAGGTATTCTGAATATTACACCCTTTCATTATACTTCAGTCCATCCAAACTGTTCTTCTCGCTGTTGTTAATGCACAACAATCCATCTCTATTCTTTGGCACGTTAACTTCTTCTGTGAGGCAAAGTGTTGTGGTAGATAGAGCCTTGTAGACCAAATCAGAAAGAGCGGAGTCTCAGACACACACAAGGCTTGGGATGCGGATTAATTTACTTATCTTCCCAATGCCTTCGGTTCCTCCAGTGCAAAATGAGTGGGTTGGCCTCATTGGATTCTAAGGCCTCCTAGAGCTCCAAAATCTGTGATCTTATGATTCTAGATGAGGATTTTCTTGGTTTCCAAAGCTTCTACTGCCTCTCCCTGAAATTCCCTTGTAAACTAATTTGTGTCTATTGGCATGTGTGCCGGATGCTTTCCTTGATAGAATGGAAATTCTTTGAGATCAGGGGCTTTATCATTTTTTTTCTTTGTATTCCTGGTACCATAGTACCCAAAGACAGTGCCGGTACCATAGCCCCATAGTGTCTGTCACATCATAGGTCTAAATGCAACTTGATAATATTTTTTAGTTGGTTTAACTCATTGCCTTACATTCTGCTTGGGAGATGTGCATCGATTAATAAAGACAGCAGGAGATTGTCAGTTAGTCAATGAACAGTAAATGCCAACTACATTCCAGGCATCGTGCTGCAACACTGAGGATACAAAGACAGAGAGAAGATAGTCCCTGCTCTCAAGGGGCTCACAGTCTAATGGGGGTGGGTGAGGACAGGGAGCAAAAGCAAAGGACTTTGTACAAAGAAGTTATATACAGGATAAATAGGAGATAATTCAAGGAGGGAAAGCTCTAGAATGAAGAGAGTTTGGGGAGGCTTTCTGGAGAAGGCGGGACTTTAGCTGGAATTTGAAGGAAGCCAAGAGGCAAAGATGAGGAAGGAGAGCATTCCAGGCACGGAAGACAGTGAGTGAAAACGTCCAGAGTCAGGAGATGGAGCATGTTGTGCAAGGAGCATCCTGGAAGCCAGTGTCACTGGATCGCAGAGGACAAGGTGGTTTTAGTGGTGGTGCTGGGGCCCCATAAGGTATGTGAAAGCCATAAAAGTAGGATGGACAAGAGATGAATAAGGAAATATGTTTAAGGATAATTTGTGGAAAGATTAAAATGTAGAGCATGAAAAACTGAAGGAACCATGGGAAATTCATAAGAAGTTGGCACCCAAGTTGTAACTTCAAGGAAGATAAAGGTTTGAAAGACAGAGATAAGGAGGGAATGTGTTTCATTCACAAAAAATAATCTGAGCAAAGTAAGAGAGAGGCATTAACAGATCTAGGGATCACCTAGTATCCTATTTGACTAGAATAAAAAAAAATACATAAAGGGAGTAATGGGAAATAAGGATGGAAGGGTATACTGGAAGCAGCTTATGAAGGACCTAGAGGAGACAGCTAGTAAAAGTGTTAAGTAGAGATGACTATTTCTAGGAATCTGGCCTTGGAAGTGAGGAGAGATATAGGGTGATAACTGGAGGGAGTGTTTGTGTATCTACAGAGTAGAAGGGAGAGAGTAAAGCACGCCAGCCACTGACCTAGAAGGAGTGGGCCATAAGAGGTACTTCCTGTCATATGGTCCCAGGTGAGAGTTATAGAACCAGAAAGGTTTCAGTCCTCCAAGACACAGTCCTGGAAGCAACAAGGATCTCTATAAGGCCAGTTCCCATTCTGAGGGGAAACTATAAAACTCCCACTTCTCTACCACGAATGTAGGGAATGCTGGATGAATCATTCCTACTATGTTTCAGAGAGAGTGTGATTAACAGAGAGCTGAGACGAGCGTATATGTGTGATGGTGGTGGGGTATGACCAAACATTTCAGTGCCAATGATTTCTCTGTTTACCTTAAATGTCTTTAGTGAATGATTTCATTGTGAAACTGATGTGGTCTGCAAAACACTGGATAGGAGGTTAAACAAGAGGATTGGATATCTGCTGGTCCAAATAGTTTCCCAAACTGGGGAAGGAGTAAGAAAACTCTGAGGCATTTGTGATGCCTAAACGATTTGGAGAAATCCAAGTTTCTAGAAACTTCTGAGCTCCAGAAGATTTAGTGAAAAAATGAGAGGAAGGGTAGCTGTGCCATTTAGGCATGTCATTTAATCTCTTGGTGCCCTCCCTCAGTTTCCTCATCTGTAAAATGAGGCAGTTGGACTACATGGCCTTTGAGGTTCATTCTAGCTTTAAATCTTATGATCAGGAATGAAAGGGAGTTTATTAACAATTGAGCAAGCAATTTGAACAGAGTAAAATAGAAGGAGAGAAGAGAGAAGAATAGGGTCTAGGATAGAGTCTGTTCATCCTTTGAGTTCAGAGGATTGATGACATTATAATGGATGATGGATGATGTTCTGACTTGCCCATGAGTTGGATTGAAATGAGGCAGGTGCTCAAAGTGAAGCATGCCTCACTCTCTCTTCTAGAGCAATTGAAGTCCAGTGGCAGCACAAAAGTCAAGATGACTGGCAATGGCCTGGGATGCAGTGAATGGCCTTGGCTTCTTCCATGTCTGACCAAGCTCTAAGCATGTTACAATGTTAGTTTCCCCTACCTCTATGGTTGTTGGAACAAATGATTCTCATCCACCCATTCCACTGAGGAAAGTCTGAACTAGATGAGAAAGATCAAACTAGATAGGAATGAAAGTGCAGGGTAAGGGGAGACATGTGTTTACCTCATCAGTGCCACTTAATTACAATGATTTAACTCTTGTTATGACTCCTTTGCTAGTCATATGACAGGGAAAGTACCAGTTGATTTTATGTGTGTGTATATACATATATACATATGTATATATGTGTATACATATATACGTAAATATGTATGTACATATGTATTTTTCTTAAATTAGGGCAGAAAACTGATGGAGTGGTCAGGAAGTCATTCAGTGAAGGCCACTCACCCTGGGAAGGATATGGTAAGCAGACATGTCTGCTTCTGCTCCCTTTCATCACAGTCTTTGGGAGAGGCTGGTACCAGCACCGGCAGAGTTGATGGTAATGGTGACGCAAAGGATTGAGCCATGAAAAGAGCCCGTTATTCCTAGGTAGCAACCAGCACACACTTATATCATGCTTTAAAGTTTGCAAAGCAGTTTACATATATTAACTCACTTGATCCTCACAACAACCTTGAGGTCGGTGCTATTACAACATCCCTATTTTATAGATGATGAAACTGAGTTCAAGAAAGGATAAGACACTTGACCAGAGTTAGATACTATCTGAGGCATCAATTTGAAGTCAGGTCTTTCTGACTCCCAAGTCCCATGTTCTATCTACTACACCACCTAGATGCCTCCATCAGCACACTTTCTGGAGCCAGGGTTGTGGATGGGGCAGTAGGTGGAAAAAGTGACATCCACATCTGCCATGAGTCCTAATTCCTCAGAAGCAGTAGCCCTTTGCCTACCTGATAAAGGACTGAATAGATGTTGACCTCCCACATAGAGTGGCAGATGACATTCAGTGGTATAAGGGGGAGTAAACATAGACTGGAGCACCATGTTGCATAGAGGCTCCCAGTACCTATTCCTATGGGGATTGGAGTCTGGGGCCATTAACAAATCAGTGATTATGGTGATAGGATTGAAATATTGTGCTACACAATAATCAGTCTTGCCCTGATACTTGGGTCCAAGTTAAATCTTGGAGAAAGAAGTGTCTCCTTTGCTCTCCCTTATATAATATTAGTTTATAGGCCTGCAATTTTCTCTGAATTCCCAATTGACTTTGTATTTGAATACCCCATGTTGAACTCCAAATTGTGGTACCTGGGAGTAGTCCCAATTATTTGAGCATGGAATATAGACTCTACTTAGCATACCTACAAAAATCTTCTGGCTACAGAATGGCAGTTTTCCAAGTCTAATATATACTCAAGTCTCACAAAGCAAAGCTCATGGATCCTTTTGTGTTATTGTGTCTTCATTAATTAAAAGAGATGTCAGTTTCATAAACTCAAGGGACATTGAGAAACATAATGAGAGAATGGACAGAGTGTTGAAGTTGTAGCCAGGAAGATCTGGGTTCAAATCCTGCCTTGGGACATTCACATGCTGTGTTACCTGGGTAAGTCCCTTCACTTGCTTCTCATCTGTAACATGAAGGAGCCTAGATGGACTCTGGGGTCTATTCTTGCTCTAGATCTATAATCATATGAACTAAAGGACTCCTGAATCAGGCATGGGATTGTCTGCAATATTGTGTATTCTAGCAATTTGTGTCAGTATCTCTTGTCATACTGTAGAGCTCTCTGTCCTGAAACTCTTTCCACTTCACTCTCTTTTCCTGTCTAAGGCATCCAAACTCCTTATACAGTAAGCACAGAGCACCTTGTGACTGAATGGATGAATGAGAGGCTAAAGTCTGCTTCCTTAACTGATGGAACCCACTTCAAATGATTATTGAGTAGTCGTGACATCTCCTACCTTGACAGAAGAGACTCTTTTGGTGTTTTGTATCCTCAGTGCTTAAGCACAGTGTCTGTCCGGCACACAATAGGTGCATAATAAATGTTTATTGACCATCAGACCCATTTTTTAGATATGTTTGTACTCAGGCCAAGTCCCACAATCTATGCCTAGTACAAAAAGGACACATCCAGTGGAGGGTAGGAAACACCACCCTACTGTGAAGAGACATTTTTGCTGTCCAACTTTCCATGATCCCATTCAGGGTTTTCTTGGCAAAGACACTGGGGTGGTTTGCCATTTCCTTCTCCAGCTCATTTTACAGATGAGGAAACTGAGGCAAACAGGGTGAAGTGGCTTGTTAATAAGTATCTGAGGCCAGATTTGGATTTGGTCTTCCTGACTCCAGGCCCATGCTCTATCCACCCAGCCAGCTAAGTGCCCTTGGAGAACACAGATCTTGAGACATCCTAGAGAGGCCATTGCTGGGGAGGTCTCCATCCATTATTCAAGTGGGGAGAAGAAGAAATGAGAGGAAGAGTTCATTTCCATCTACCATCTTGTAGACTCCTCTTTTAACTAATTTTTCTTCCTAAGTAGTTGCTAAATTCTGCTGTTGCCATCCTGCTGAGGGCTTGCAAATGCTGCCAACACCCTTCAAATTCAATTCCCTGGAGAAAAGTCCCAGTTGCACTGCCCTAGTTGTAGCTCTGGGCACAGTGTATGGTTGCCCAATGATTTAAGCTGCTTCTCCACATTTGTAATTTGAGACTGCAAAGAGAACAAAATAGATCCAAATATAGAGGGGAAAGTCTTTTAAAACAAGCAAGCCCACAATGAATAACCTCAAAGAAACCTCTCAGCAGTGTCACACTTTCAGCTTGTGACTCTCAGGCTGTATCTGAATGCAGCCAGCATCTTTCCTTGGCTCTTGTCACTTCTTTGCCTCTCCCACCCCAACAGTGGCTGTTTGCCACTGGGCTCAGTCCCTAGTCCAGTGCCCAGCTCATAGGATCACAGAATTGAGAGAAGAAGGGGGCCGTAAAGATTATCGAGCAGGTGCTTCGTAAATGTTTGGTGGATTTCCTTTGGTCTTATAAACAGCAATTGTCTGTTGCTTTTTTCTTGTCTTTTCTTTTCATCCACCAGGCTCAAAATGCCTTTTCCTAGAAAGAACAGAGACTTCTTTTATTGACATTGGGATTACAAATGGAGCTGCCAACCCCCACCACAGACCCTGGAGGGAATGAGTTCTTTCCATCCTAAATTATGAAAAGTCACAGATTACAGAACATCAGAGCTGAAAAGGCAAATTTAAGCTGACTCCTTCATTTGACATATGAGGAAACTGAGGCCCAGGTGCCTCATTGTTGCCCATACCCTCAAAATACCATCATATCTTCACCCTTACCCCCATCCTACTTGCTTAGCCACTGGCCTACTTCTTTCTATCAGAATATTAGAGAGCTATTATGCCAATGAGTTGGATCAAGAGGGAGGCTGGTGAGGATCAGATTGCTTGTAAGCCATAGCTGAAAGATAAGGCCTTTGCATTTTGCTTAGACAACTTCAGCCTGGAATTATTTTCTTGTTTTAATTTCTATTTTTATTGTGAACTTAACCACCATCAACAAGTACAAGCATTTTGAAAATGCTTCTTAAATATTTTCACTGGGAACTGAACAAATTTCCCCACTCTCCCAACGTCTCAAGTGACCACATCACAGTGCCAGATAAATCTCTTCGTGACCCTGTGTACCATATGGTCCTTGGAGTTTTCATGGAGAGATACAGGAGTGGTTTGCCATTTCCTTTTCCAATGGATTTAGGCGAATAGAGGTTAAGTAACTCACCCAGGGTCTCATAGTTAGTAAGTGTGTGAGGTCAGATTTGAACTCAGGTCTTCCTGACTCCCTAGATGACTAGTGGACAGAGCACTGGACATGGGTTTGTTGCTGGCTGAGATCAGATTTGAACTCAGGAAGATGATCCTGACTCAAGGCCTAGCGCTCAATCCACTGTTCCACCTAGCAACCCTGTTTTAAACGATTTGGCATGAGTTCGTGAGATTTTAACAAATTATTTGACTATTTATCATGAAGTCATATACCACATGGAATATTAAGTGTTCCTTTGAAAAATGGCCCATTTTCCAAATCTAGTGCTTGGGCTTTCAATGGGGTTTAAATCCAGTGAGCTCCCAGACCACTGAAGTGTGTTTATCACCATTTCTTGGTGATAAATACGTACTAGCTTCATGACCCTGGGTAAGTCACTTAACTCTGCCTCACCTGTAAAACAAGCTGGAAAAGGAAATGGCAAAATACTACAGTATCTTTGCCAAGAAATAACCCCAAAATAGGTCATGAAGAGTAGGACACAACTGAAAATGACTCAGTAACAACGAAAGTGTGCCAGATACTGTACTAAGTAATAGGGAAACCAAAAAAGGAGGCAAAAGACAATCTCTGCCCTCAAGGAGCAGGTAAATAACTATATGTAAACAAGCTATATGTAGGATGACTTATTTATCCTATATATGTGTGTGTATGTGTGTATGAGTGTGTGTGTATGTGTGTGTGCATGTGTGTGTGCTTGTGTGTGTGTACGTGTGTGTGTGCTTGTGTGGGTGTACGTGTGTGTATGTGTGGGTGTGCATGTGTGTATGTGTGTGAGTGTGTGAGTGTGTGTGTGTATGTGTGTGTGTGAGTGTGTGTGTATGTGTGTGTGCATGTGTGTGTATGTGTGTGTGCATGTGTATGTGTGTGTGCATGTGTGTCTGTGTGTGTGCATGTGTGTGTATGTGTGTGTGCGTGTGTATGTGTGTGTGAGAGTGTGTGTCTGTGTGTGTGTATGTGTGTGCGTGTGTGTGCGTGTGTGTGTATGTGTGTGTATGAGTGTGTGTGTCTCTGTGTGTGTCTGTGTGTCTGTGTGTCTGTGTGTCCGTGTGTGTGCGTGTGTGCGTGTGTGTGTATGTGTGTGTGTGCGTGTGTGTGTGCATGTGTATGTGTGTGTGTCTATGTGTATGTGTGTGAGTGTCTGTGTGTGTGTCTGTATGTGTGTGTGAGTGTGTCTGTGTGTGTCTGTATGTGTATGTGTATGTGTGTGTGCGTGTGTGTATGTGTGTGTGTACGTGTGTGTATGTATGTGTGTGTGCGTGCGTATGTGTGTATATGTGCATGTGTGTGCGTGTGTGTGTATGTGTGTGCGTGTATGTGTGTGTGTGTGCGTGTGTGTGTGTATTATATATACATATTATATATGTATGTACATATAATTATAAGAGTCGAGGCACCAGGAAAGATGACATTTTAATTGGACCTTGAAGGAAGCCAAGGAAGTCAGTAGGGTGAAAGGAGGAAGACAGCATTCCAGGAAAAGGAGATAGTTGGAAAAAAATATCCAGGACCAAGAGATGGAGTATCCTGTCTACAGAACAGCAAAGAGGCTAGCTTCATTGGACAGAAGGGCATATTGTAGGGAGTATGGTATAACAAGACTGGAAAGGTGGCAAGGATTAGAGGCAGCTGATAATGAAGGACTTTCAATGCCAAACAGAGGATTTTGTATTTGATTCCAGTGGTGACAGGGAGCTAGTGGCATTTATTGAGTAGGGGGGTTACGTGGGACACGGAGGATTGAGAAAAGACAATTGGATTTGGCAATGAAGAGATCGATGGTAACTTTAGAGAGGGCAATTTCCATGGAATGATAAGGTCTTTTGAGAGGTTAGAAAGAGAGTGAGAGGTTGGTAAAATACAGCACTTATTCTTGTTTGAAACACTAGAAATCACAGGCATAAATAGAGCTTTCTTTAAAATATGTGGTAACCATCAAAAAACCAAGAATAAGCATTATCTGTAATGGGAATAAACTAGAAACCTTTCCAATAAAATCAAGGTTGACATAAGGATACTCATTACCAACCTTAGTATTCAATATTGTATTGGCAATGCTAACTATAGCAAGAAGACAGGAAAGAGAAATTGAAGGAATAAGGATTGGTAATGAGGAAACAAAATATCACTTTTTGTAGATGATAAAATGCTATATTTAATGTTAGAGAGTGAACGTAAAACTAAATAAAATAATGAACAGCTTCAACAAAGTTGTAGGATTTAAACTTCATCCATATAAAGAATCAACATTTCTGTATCTTACCAACAAAATCCAACAGGAAGAGATAAAAAGAGAAATTCCATTAAAATAACTCTGGACAATATAAAATACTTAACGCTCTGCCTGCCAAGAAATACACAAGAACTACATGAACACAATTACAAAGCACTCTTTACAGAAATAGATCTAAATAATTAGAGAAATAATAATTGCTCATAGGTAGGTCAATCTAATATAATAAAATGATAATACAACCTAAATCAATTTACTTATTCAGGGTTACCAGTTTATTACCAAAGGATTACTTATAGAGCTAGACAAAAGTGAGAAGATGTATCTGCAGGAACAAAAGGTCGAGAATGACAAGGGATCTAGTGAAGAAACATGAAGGACCAAGGCTTAGAAGTATCAAGTCTCAAACAGTATTGCAAAGATATAATTGCCAAAATAATTTCATGCTGGATAAGAAATAGAGAGATCGATCAGAGGAACAGATTACACAAAACACAAAAGCAAATTAATTAAACTCGAAGATCCCAGTCATTGAAGCAAGGTCTCACTATTTGATAAAAACTGTTGTGAACTGGAAAATAGTCTGGCAGAAAGCAGGCATTGAACAGCATTTCACACCATTTACCAAGATGAGCTCCAAACGGGTGTACATATGTGAGGGTGTGTATATGTGTGTACATGTATGTATACATAGAGGACACAGGATCAGTTGAATATAAAGGGATGACGTCTAAAAAATAAAATTAAGAGGTAAGAGAGGAATATATTGGGAGGAGAAAGGGAGAGATAGAATAGGGTAAATTATCTCACATAAAAGAGGTAAGAGAAAACTGTGACAATGGAGGGGAAGAGCAAGAAGGTGAAGGGGAATGGGTCAACCTTACTATCATTGAATTTGGCTTAAGGAGGGAATAACATACACAC
>CM053590.1:207098786-207116844 GCA_028646515.1 Pseudochirops corinnae | reverse complement strand
TGAAAACTAAAAAATAAATGAATAAATTGGAAAAAAAAGAAAAAAATTACTCCTAATCAGATGATGAGATCCCAGATTTAATAGACCTCAGAAACCATCTAATCCAACTTCTTCCTTTTATAGATAAAGGAAGGTCATAACTCTGCCAAGGTCACATAGGCAGTAAATGTCCGAGATAGAGTTTGAATGCAGGCCCTCTGACTCAATAGCCAGTGTCTTTTTCACTCTGCCATGCTTAACCCCTCAATGAATGAAGAACTTGTGATCTCCAAGTAAGGTAAGTGAAAATACATTGAACTTGAACTAGCCCTCCATTAAAAACTATTGGGACAAGAAATAAAATGAATTACTTTCCAATGTAACATTCCTAACAACTTTCTAAAAGACTGTATTTCAGATCAGCTACCCATCTGTGCCAGTAGAAGAAATTTCTATGCTGGGAGTTCTCTCTAGCTGTCTATAGCTATGGAAATCATAGGTCTTTATGATTTTTTTAAAATCCTTGTATGAGAGACACTACATGACCCTATCACTCAGCCCTCAAAAGCCTCTGAAACCTTTCATTTTTTAAGGCCAAGTTTCACTTATTTTTTAAAAACCACAACTCCTTTTGGCCAGGAACTTCCCAGGTTTGGTCAGAGTCCAGAATTAAAATTTTTTGTGGAGGAGAAAGTTTGTAGCAACTTTCCCAAGCTGTTTATAAATTATAGGACCTTGCAAAATGTATGTTTGGGCTTTTTTTCTCTTCGTATTTCTTGTTTTTCCTACCCATTACTCAAAGGGGGTTGCTCCCTTATGGGGGCAGATGTCTTATGCGTTTCATTTTTCTTGGTAGATTGCTAAGGATAAGTGCGTAGCTCTAGATACTGAGTCAGAATAAGCCATACTTTGTGAAATAACGCACATGCAACCTTAGGTACTTTTTTTCAAAATGCTCTAGGCCAGAAAGAGAGTACTGATGGACTTCAATCAGCCAAAAGTTAGGTTTGAAGCAAATATGTGAGAATCCTTTGTATCAACTTTGCTGTAAAGAAAAAGTTCTCCACTGACCAAAGCATAGAATTAAATTGCCTTAAAATTCTCTTGGTGGCCTCACAGTCATGCCCTGCAGGAGATGGGCAGAGTGTTATATAACCAGCTTGCAACCAAATTCATTTCCAATTTTAAAATGTATTTTAGCATGTACTTAACCTTAACGAATTTATCTTTCTACTTTGTTATTATTCTCTTTCGCTCACAATCAGTGACATGTTGAGTGGCTCAGATATAATTTGAAGTCTCTCTTTCCAAACACATGACACACTTGACCATCTATCATCTTCAGTGTATACAGTCCAAATATTTGTCCTAGCCATCCCCCACATCTTGTGTTGTAAATTGTAAACCAATTTCCCAGGCTCTTTTGCATGCCAAGTTCAATTCAATTCTTTTCAATAAGCATTTATTAAGCACCTACTAAATGTCAAGCAGTGTACTAAGCAACGGGGATGCAAAAAGAGACAAAAACCAGTCTGCACCCTCAAAAAGTTCACAGTCTCAGTACTGCCCCCCATTATCACTAAAAAGGTCCCTTTGAGAAAAGGACCTATTTGTACAAAAATATGCATAGCAGTTTTTTATGGTG
Source organism: Pseudochirops corinnae (assembly GCA_028646515.1). Lineage (NCBI taxonomy): Eukaryota > Metazoa > Chordata > Mammalia > Diprotodontia > Pseudocheiridae > Pseudochirops > Pseudochirops corinnae. The sequence continues at coordinate 207,115,220 of CM053590.1, read as the reverse complement.
GCAAAGAATTCTAAATTGAGGGGATGCCCGTCAAGTAGGGAATGACTGAACAAGTTTTGGTATATGAATGTAAGGGAATATTATTGTGTTATAAGGAATGATGAGCAGGATGGTTTCAGAAAACTTGGAGAGACCTATATGACTGATGCAAGGTAAAGTGCACAGAACCAGGAGAACATTTTACATAGCAACAGCCATATCGTGATGGTGACCCAATGTGAGAGACTTATCTACTCTGATCAAGGTAATGAGCCAAGACAATTCTGAAACACCCATGATGAGAAATGATGTTTTTGTCTTTATTTTTCTTTGTGTGTGTGTGTGTGTGTGTGTGTGTGTGTGTGTGTGCATTTTGCAACATTACATTTATAATCAGTAATATTTTACTTGTCTTCTCAACAAGTAGGGCAGGGAGAAAATTTAGAACTCATAATATTTTAAAATGAATGTTAAAAATTTTAAATGTAATTGGGAAATATTTTTTGGAGTGGGGAAAGCAAGGCAATTGGGGTTAAGTAATTTGCCCAAGGTCACACAGTTAGTTAAGTGTCAAGTGTCTGAGGCCGTATTTGAATTCAGGTCCTCCTGACTTCAGGGCTGGTGCTCTATTCACTTTGCCACCTAACTTCCCTGAAATATTTTAAAAATAAATAAAATATGTATATTTTTAAAGCATCCCTTTAAGGGAAGGGGTTGGTATATCACAAGAAGCTGAACTGTATGACTTCATTCTCAGCATAAGTGACATCTTTCCCCTACCATGAAAATTATAATGACTTAGTTTTGATGGCAACTACCTCTGGGTCACAAGTCACAGTGATCTTTATCCTTCTATATGCAGTCACCTGAACTTTACCTCACGTCTCATTGGATCATAGAATTGCACATTTAGAACTGGAACGAATCTCAGGAGTCGTGTAGTACAGTTCTATCTTTTTACAGACAAGGTAACTTAGGCCCAGAGAGGTGAATTGATTTGCCCAAGGTCATACAGATTTGGGTGCTGGTTGACAGGAAGACTGAACATCAACAGAAATAGAAAAAAGTTGGAGGAGAGGCAGATTTGGAGAAGAAAATGTGAGTTCAGTTTGGGGCCTGGTAAGCTTGGAGAGCCCATGAAAAACTCATTTAGAGTTTTTTATCAGGAACTTAGAAATACCAGATCTGAGGAGAATAGTGGTAAAAAAATATGTAGATTAGCAACCATCTGAGAGAGTTTACAATTAAAACCGCAGAAATGGATGCGCTTGGCAGGGGAGGAAACACTGAAAGAAGAAAGACTAGCCAAGGACAGTGGTGTGTAATTACAGCCCCGAAGAAGCTTATGAAACAGCGGAAGGTCAGGGATGATGATGCTTGAGAGAAGGCCATCACTGATGCTGAATGGGGCAGGAGCATGCTTTATGACTTGCCAACCAACTAACTTCTCAAAACTCCGGTCCAGTCCAGCGGGGAACATTATCGCGAATTACTGTAGTTAAAGCGTGTTACTGTCCTTTCTGCGAACAAATGGCGAGCAAAAATACAAAATGATGCCCATGATCTGTTACTGCCATTACGTAACGCACCTTTATTTGCCTGTTTTGAGGGACTGCACTTCATCAGGAGGAAAGGTTATTTTCACTTTGTGTTGTTTATGTCAAAACATAAAGTATCGGAAGAAGAGGGAAGAATGATCAAAGCAGAGAGCTATTCGTCTTCACTCTTGTTCTCTGCACTGATAATATGACCTAATTATAGATCTCTGAGTCATTTATCAGTTGAGTTTTGTGAGATCCGTTCATTGATAAGTCATTGCGATGAATCTAAATAAAGCATGATAACCAATTTATTCTGATATTAGATCATTTGTTAATTATGGATAATTGAAAATACAATCATTTGCAGATAGTATTCCATATTAAATTATACGTAGGCCCACATTTTAGTCATATTAGAAGCCCTTAGGACTGTTACTAGTTCTGATAAACAGAATAAACAAATGCAGAAATGAGGGCTTGAGGGAGGACCTAGTTCTGCTTTCTTGATCAGTCGTTGAATCAAAATAATTAAAGCTTTAGTATCTTCTAATAATTGCTAATGGGTTCACTGTTTTGTTTCATCAATTTATGATAAAATAGAGGCAAATCGATGTTCACGTTGCTAAAGGTTCTTTCCATGTGATTTTCAATGGTTCAGATAATTGCTTTGCTTTCAGTCAATGCCTATCTTCAAATGGACATTCAACCACATGTGATTTTTTTCATTTTAATTATTGAATTCTAAATCCCACCTGATTGATCTCCTCATTCAGAACTGCTTTTTGGCAACTTGTACGTGACAGTTGCTTCCACTTTGTTAAAGGATGACCCGATGTCTTCTACAGGAACTAAATAAAAATAGTACTTTAAATCTATTTCCAGCTCTCTTGAACCATGTTTGACCATCTCTATGCTGAGAAAAGGAAGTCTCACAGCCTGAGATTTATGAGAAATACTTATAGATGTCCTGGGATCATGACCTCACATTTTATAACTGTCCTGAAAATGACAGAAAAACATATTGGGTAGAAGGGTAGAAAGACACTAACAAATCATGTATTTATTTCATACATTTTTCCTATCATAATATATATAAGAAAATGCCAGATTTTTGATATATTGACTGGTTTTGCTGAATTTCTATCTTCTTTCTCTTTTAAAAAATTCCTTAGGAATGACTCTGGAAGGGGAAAGGAGAAACAGAATACAGGATGATAGCTGAGTGACATAAAAGCTCACTATATCAATAAAATGGAATAAAAAAAATTAGCATCTGCTACTAGATTGTTGGTGACAGTTTAAAGTAACCAGTTTACTTTATGGTCACCTGCTATTTCCTTTCATGCTGGGTCTGGGTACTCACTCACTCTCTTCTAATTAAAGCCAAGATTGAACCCCAAATCCAAGGCTCTTTCCGCCATGCTATGTTGTTCCCTCATATGAGGGCTGTTTTTCAAAATATTCTACAGCAGCTGAGTGTTGGCCTAGAGGAATCTTTCAGGGTCCTCTATCTCTGAGATTCAAAGGTCTCTAATTCTATCATTTTATGTGTGAAGTCTTGGCTCAATTCTTATTTGGATTAGAACTGGTTATATCTTTTTTGATTGATGATGTGATGATGATGCTAGTCTTCCCTGAACACCCCATACCTATAGATAATTTAATAAGGCATACTATATACAAATGATTGTTTTGCATTCCTTGTAATTAACAAATAACCTAATATCAGAATAAATTTATTCTCATGTTTAGATTTATTACAATGACTTATTCAGAGACAGATTTCAGAAAACTCAATCAGCAAATGGATCAGAGATTTACACTTAGGTCATGTTTATCAATCCAGATAGCTAGAGTGAGGATGAGTAACTATTGAAAAATAAAATAAAATGAAAATGGATAGAGTTAGCAATTAGACCTGTGATTTCATCAATTTAGGAAACGCCTACATGAGGAAACTCTTTGCCAGTTCGAGTAGACACCATCTTTGTAACTTACGGTCTTAGTTGCTTAAAGAATAGAGAGGACAGATAACTTGGCTGGGCTCACATAGCTAATATACATCAGAGTCAGGAAACATTAGAAATTTGCGCTATATGGCTTTTAAAATCTCGAGTAGTACTTTGATTCAGATTCTGCTCAAACTTTTCTAGCTGGATCGATCCTCAGCTATGGTATCTTTCCCCTTTTCAGAGTCAAGCAGTTGACAAATGAAGTAACAATTTGAATAATTCCATAGAGAGCGTTAATCCATTGACAAAAATAGCATAAATGTTGATCAAAGACCCAGAGTGAGTTACAACATCTTTAACAGTCTAAATTAATCTAACACAACTCATTGATGTTATCTGGGCAATTTGCATTCTTGCAGGTTACAAATTCACTTGATCTGTGTTGAAAAGAAAGACATACTTAAAGAACCTAAAGGTTTCTGTACTCATTACAAAAAAAAGAAGAAGTCTATGTTACTGACTCCAAAATTACACTTATGACAGACAAATGAACATTTGAAATCTGGTGAATATTTTTGTGGCTGGAAATATTTTGATGATCTTTTTGGAAAATCTTATGACTATAGTGAGGCTGAGGAAATTCTATGTCCCATTAGATGACTCTACTCTTTTCTTTTACCAGTAAACCCCAATATGTGACTTATTGATGTCCCTGTTCAATTTTCAAGGGCACCACCTTAACACTTTAAATTTGTATACCCTACTCTCCAAGGTAGGCTTTAGGAGAGAAAATGAACAATTTACCATGTTCTGCTCCCTAACAACTACATATTATGCTAAATAAAATACAATATTGCTCTTTTGAAAAGTGGAAATTAGTGATTAGCATGATTCTGTTTTTTAATGAAGCCATGCTAGTTCTTTATAATTACCACTTTCCTTTCTAGGTATTCAGTAGTCAGTCAATCCATAAGCATTTATGAAGCACCTACTTACTATGTGCCAGGCACTGTCCTAAGTGCTGGGGACACAAAGAAATGCAAAAGACAGTCCCTGCTCTCAAGGAGCTCACAGTCTAATGGGCAGTAGGAGAACAACTATGTACGAACAAAATAAAATATGCAGGATAAATGGAGATAATCAATAGAGGGAAGGTACTGTATTACGGGGGATCAACCATCTTTTTAATGATCTCTTTTAGAATTTTTGCATTAATTAAAGCCAAACTCCCTCATGTATAGTTTGCAGATACCATTCTCTTCCCCTACTCCCCCCCTTTTTTTGGGAATTGGGACAATATTTTCCCATCTCCAGTCTCGTGGTACCTCTTCTGTTTCCCATGATCTTTCAGATATGACTGGCAGTGTTCTGGCAGTCACATTTGCCAGTTCTTTCAGGACCAGAGGATGTAATACATCTCCCCCAGGTGATTTCAGTTCATTGAGGATCACTAATTGCTCTCATTCTAGTTCTTTACTTATCTTAGTTATTAACTTGCTCATAGTAGTTTCTCTCCTGTCATTTCCAGTGAAAGGTCATTTGAAATAATTGAGCATCTCTGCTTTTCCTCTGTTAGCAGTTTTTGATAGGATCAACATTTTCCTGATTCATCTTCCTTTGACTTCAGCTTATCTGATGTAGCTTTTTGACCAAGACACATAAAAAATCCCAGCCCATGGGGTATGGGCCTCTTAGAGTTGGTTGGTACATGAGACCACCTGAGGCACCAAACCCTGATGACTTACCAACCAGATGCAATGTCAGATGGAGAGGAAGGGATTGTCCAAAGAAGCTGAGCACCGTCGAACATATTCTTGTGGCATATTCTTGTCATATTGGAGCAAACCAAACCTCTTCCTTTATTACATGTTCAGTGACTTGCAAGGGCCTCATTTCACCCCAATACTTAATCTGAATGAAGAGGATGCTGGGGTCATAGCTGTTTCTACAGCACAATAATTTTTATGCTATTGACTCTGAGAAAAGTTCCTCTCTTTTCTTTGACTTTCCTTTGTCTCCCAATAAAGTTAAAAACAAAAACTTCTTTTTCATAGTTCTTAGCTTCCTCCTCTAACTTCAGCCCTTTCTGAGCCTGAGAATTCGTTATTCTTTTCTAGACCATGACACACTCACATTCGGTCTCTGTCACTTGACCTTGATTACATCTTGAATATATTTATGTGAAAAATCTAAATTGTTTGGTGGATGTCCTCTGCATACTCATTGATATCTTCAGAAACATCTCATTTTCCCTCCTCATTGGAATTGTTTGCCTCTGTGTCTTCAGAATTTCACCTTTAGAATCCCTCCTCTTCTGACCTTTTCTGAAGCATGGGACTCTACCTATCTTTGTTCTGCACTCTTTGAACTATGCTTTCCCCAAAACTAGGGTTGGTGTCAGACTATGCTGAGGTTTCTTTTGTTTCTCTATCACAAAATCTAGGATGAAGTGTTTGATTATGTCCAAGGTTCCCATATTTTTCACCCTAGAAACAAGTTCCTCTATGTTTATGAAAATAAAACATTTCCTCCCATTAATCCCTCTACTTTAGGAAATATGAAATTATCAATAAAGCAAGTCAAGAAGCTATTAGATTCACACACACACACACACACACACAGGAAAGGGGGGGGAGGGACAGACAGATATCCAGAAACTATTGGAAAAATTCAAGTTCCTCCTTATTACTCTATCATGCCCCTGTACTAGGTTTGTGATCTGTTTCCCAATTCCTCATGTATTTCCAAGTGGTCTATAATATACTCCAATGACAACATCACTTTTTTTTTTCCCTTCTCCAAATATTCACCCAAATACTGTCCTTCATGCTCTTGTTTTTAGACTTCCTCACATGTGTATACCTTCATATATTCTTCTTTTACCTAGCCTAGTTTGAAGTCTGAATGAAGTATATCCATCCAACCACAGCCTTGTGGGTTTATCTTAGGGATATCTGTGAGGCTGAATTAGCCAGTTTGCTGGCTAAACCTTAGCCATTCATACGTAGACATTCATACTTGAGATGAAAGGTTTTTCTACTGCCCCTTTTCTTGGATTTCATCTATAAATTTATGAGTTTTTCAGCTGCTATTTTTTATTCTCAATGTCTGTTTCCTATGGTATCTAACTTAGGGGGTGTACATGGTATTCTCTCTCCCCTACCCTGTGAAATTTGAAAATCTTTCAATTAAATTGGCAAGACACCTGGAAGATATATTTTTATCTACTTTAACTAGGTTTACTCCATCTCTGACCAGGGCCAGCTAAATGGCACAGTGGATAGACCTCTGGGCTTGGAATCAGGAAGACTCATCTTTATGAGTTCAAATTGAGTCTCAGATACTTATTAACTGTGTGACCATGTTTCCCTCCATTTCCTCATCTAGAAAATGATCTGGAGAAGGAAATGATAAACTATTCTAGTCTCTTTGCCAAGAAAACCCCAAAATAGAGTCACGAAGAGTCAGACAGAACTGAAAAAACTGAACAACAACAATCTCTGACCAATAATCTGTCACCAGAGGAAAAAAACAAATCCAACAGCAACCAAAAGAACACCAACTACAGCTCTACATGCCTACTTTCTCATCTGTACTAATTTTTTTTAATGAGAATAACCTAATTTATCAAAGGCATTAAGCACCAAGAACATTAAAGGTGCTGCTAGGGCAGGGGCAGTTTTTCACAAAAAACATCACAGCATAGAATAGAAGGCAGATAAAGTGCTGGACATGGAGTCAGGAAGACCCAGATTGTATTCCCAGCTCAGGTCTTAATAGCTGTGTCACCTTGGGCAAATCACTAAGATCTCTGTGCCTCAGTTTCCTGATTTGTCAAATAGAGTGGGGTTTGGACTCAATGACCTCTAGGTTTCCTTCTAGTTCTAAGTCTATAACTATGACAACTGACCGAAAGATGTAGAGAGTATTAAAAACCCACTGATTTCACTACAGATTATTTAAACATTCTTTGTTTCATCAGAGGAAACTGCTGCCTCAAAGGTTCTTTTCCAAAATGATATCTCATAGTCACACATCAAATCATTCAAGATTCATTGAAACCCATAACTGCTAGGGATAACCTTGTTTTATTACTCTTTGATCATAAAAACCAAGTAAGATATAAATCAGGGAGATATGGTCTCCAAAGATATTTTCCAGTAATTGAAAGAGATCCAATGCAGAGTCCAAATTGAAGGGAGATTCCATAGGGAGTGCAAATTTCTCCAGATATTCCTGTGTGTAGAATATATATTCCATATATACATGAATATATGTATGTATGTATACAATATACACATGTTTATAATATATTTATTATAATTTATAATATAAATATATACACACAGAAACATCTGCAGAAGATGAATGAAAGTGAAAATGAGCAAGAAAATAATAAAGGAGATCAGAATTAAATAGGAGGAAAGTTGGTTAGATTGCTCTTTTACTGACCCTGAATTTTATTGAGAAACAAAGGACCACCTTTTAAAAATCATGGCAATGGAAAAGCATATGGTGAATGTGAGCCAGCTGTAACGTATAGCACATAAAGACCTGTCAAGGAATACTGATCAGGACAGCCAAGTGTTCCAGTGGATAGACCACTGGACCTGAAGTCAGAGAGATTTATCTTCATGAGTTCAAAGCTGACCTCAGTCACTTAATAGCTATGGAACCATGGGCAAATCATTTAACCCGGTTTGCCTCAGTTTCCTCTCCTGTAAAATGAGCTTCAGAAGGAAATGGCAAACTACTTCATTATCTTTGCCAAGAAACGGGGGTCATGAAAGAGCTGGAGATAGCTAAAAACTGAACAACAACAAAGGATGCCATCAGGAAAATGTGAGAATAAAGAAAATGGGATGGCCTTATAGAACGAGCAAGAGATAGCAGGTGGCCCCTGTGTATTTCACTCGTGTCTTTGTTATGTCAGGAGACATTGAGGAAGTTCCTTAGCTTGTTGAGTGGACGCTCTTGTGGAAAACTTATAGGAGGACACAGAGGTCACACGAGATGTGCAAACATAGACAGGTTGTGATCTGCAGTATTAGAGGGAAAAGATGAATTAATGAGATCCCAAATTCATTTAAACATTTGAGCACTGAGTGCTGGAAAATGCCACTTAATCTTCACTGCCAGTTGAACTGGATCCAGTGCTGATTACTTGTTCATTTCTTTCTACAGATCCTCAATTGGATTTTGGGTTTATGGGTCTATGATAATAACTAGAAAATGTAATAGACATATCCTATGTAGATATCTGCCAACTTCAGATTTTTTAAGAATTTGGGGTTAGAAAATGGGTCAAAATTCTAGGTTATTTCTTAGTCAGCTGAAGTTAATTCTCTAACTTTTTCTTATTTTATAACCTGAAAAAATCAATTGCTTCTCCTCTGTAAGCAAAATCAATTTGCTTACTTCTCTGTGACTTAAATTCCCTAAAGATATTTTTTTTCATGGGAAAATTTGTCAGGGGTACATGGAACCATAATTTGTTATTGAGTGGTGGCAAGGAGGGTTGAAAATTGCTGGGAAATGATTGGGGAGGCTTTATTCAAGCTGTGTTTATGAGAACATGAGAGAGTTAGAATTACTCTCCAAGGATGAATGCAGGAGAAGGGCAGGAATTAGACAGGAGTTGGGATGTAGAGAATAGCAGATTCTGAATGAGCCCGAAGATCTAAGAAGAGTTTGTTTTTTTTTTAATTATACCTCCACTGTCATCCTTCATACTCATCTCCTAGGGAAGGAAAGTGGGGAAGATGTTTCTATTGTTGTTTAATCATTTCACTTATGTCTGATTCCTAGTGACTCCATTTGAGGCTTTCTTGGCAAAGATACTGGAGTCCTTTGCCATTTCCTTCTCTAGCTCATTTTACAGAAGAGAAAGCTGAGGCAATTAGAGGTAAGTGACTTACCCAGGGTCACACAGCTAGTGTCTAAGGGTAGATTTGAACTCAGGTCTTCCTGACTTCAGTCCTAGCATTCTAGACACTGAACCACCCAGCAGCCCCAAAGACATTTCTAACCCTCCACAAATATCCTCTTACCCTTAGCTCTGGCCTCTACTGTCATCTAATGTCCTATCACAGGAAAACAGCATCAGAATTTAGAGTGAGAAAAAAAATCTTTTTTTTTTTGAAGCATTATTTTTTACATTCTTTAAAAAAATATTGAGTTTCAAATTCTCTCCCTTTCCTGCTCCTACCCCACCCATTGAGAAGGCAAGTAATAGATCAATAATACATGTGAGGTCATGCAAAACCAAAAAAAAGTGAAAAATGCTTTAATCTGCTCTCAGAGTTCATCAATTCTCTCTCTTGGAAGTACATAGCACTTTTCATCATGGGTCCTTTGGAATTGTCTTGGATTATTGTCTTGATTAGAGTATCTAATATTACTGTTACTGTGTTCTGCTTACTTTGCTTTGCATCAGTTCATATAAGTCTTGATAGTTTTTTTTACTGAAACCATTCTCCTCATCATTTCTTATAGCACAATAGTATTCCATCACATTAATATGCCACAACTTGTTCAACCATTCCTCAATTGACACACATCCCCTAAGTTTCCAATTCTTTCCCACCACAAAAAGAGTTCCTATACATATTCTTGTACATATAGATCCTTTCCCCCTTTCTTTGATCTCTTTGGGATATAGACCCAGTATAGATCATGTTAAGGGTATACACAATTTAATAGACCTTTGGGCATAGTTCAAAATTTTTCTCCAGAATGGTTGAACTAGTTCACAATTCCACCAATAGTGCATCAGTGTCCCAACTTTTCCATATCCCCTCTAGTATTTATCACTTTCCTTTTCTGTCTTGTTTCAATTTGAACTTCTCTAATTAATAGTGATTTAGAGCATTTTCTCATGTGCCTATTGACAACTTTGATTTCTTTTTTCTGAAAGCTGCCTGTTCATATTCTTTGACCATTTATCAATTGGGGAATGGCACTTATTTTTATAATGGAAAGGTTTTTAATAGTTCATCTGGTTCAACCTTCCCATTTTACATAATGAGGAAACAGATGCCAAGAGAGGTCATGCAACTTGAGCAATTAAGTGGTACAATGGATAGAGAGATGGAACATAAAATCAGGAAAACCTGAGTTCAAATCCTGATTCAGACACTTACTTAGCTGTGTGATCCTGGCCAAGTCACACAACTTCTATCTGCCTCAATTTTCTCATTTGTAAAATGGGATTAATATCAGCACCTATCTCACAGTGTAATGGTTAGTGTCAAATGAGTTAGTAGTAAAGCATTTTGCAAAGCTTAAAGTACAATACGAATGCTAGCTACTATTGTCTAAGGTCATAAACTACTAATTAGTAGCATTGGAACTCAGACCTTCTGACTGTCTTCTTCCTAGGTCCAGATGTTAAATTCAAGGTACTGACTTGAAGAAGTGCTGGATTAGGTACTTAGTGAATGTTGACTTTGAGGCATAGGGCTCTAAGGAGTAACATGAATTATGTATTAGGTAGAATTTAGCTTAGGTAATCTAATCTCCCATTTTTGCTTCCATTCTCTCTTAGTTACCCACTTCTGCTTCCTGCTTAGTTACTCACTGCCCCATTATATGTTTACTAATTTTCGTTTAATTAGTCTCAGGAAGGTATCTGGTCAACTCATTGATGATGCAAAATTTCATAAGATTTAATACACCATTTCCCAATGGTGTTTGAATTTCCAAGGATACAAAAAAATGAAAATAATATCATTAAGTTTCATGCAGCAGCAAATTGGGTGGGAAAAGTTGGTTTTTTTTTAAGTCCAAGGGTCTTACCCAAATTACACCAAATAAATTGCCAACTACTCCAAGTTCTTCCTAGTGAAGACCAGCCCTGTCTGGTCACTGTGTTGTTCTGCTAAGAAAAAAAAAAGTCCCAAGGATTGGATGTTTGTTGTTAGGCATTTGTTGAATTAGCCCTTCTCTTGGAGACCTACTGTGCTTTATATTACACTTGATCTTTTTCTGACTACCATGTGAGTGCTTGCCTTGTGTGAGTTCTCCATAGAATAGTCTTTTAGGCAACCGTATGTTGGGCATCCAGACAACACGGCCAGCTCATTGGAGTTGTGCTCTCTGAAGCAGACTTTGAATGCTTGGCAGTTTAGTACAAGAAAGGACCTCAGTGTCTGGTACCTTGTCCTGCCAGATGATCTTCAGAATCTTTTTAAGACAATTCAAATAGCAGCAATTCAGGTTCCTGGCCTGGCACTGGTATACTGTTCAGGTTTCACAGGCATACAACAACGAGGTCAACACAATGTAGACCTTCAGTTTGGTGGTCAGTCTAATACCTGTTGTCTCCCATACTTTCTTTCAGAGCCTCCCAAACACTGAGCTATCTTTGCAATGGATACGTCAACCTCATTGTCAGTGTGTACGTCCTTGGAAAGTATACTGTCAAAGTAAGTGAACTTATCCACAGAATTCAAAACAAAGAACACTCTGAAGTTCTCTCTTAAGAATTTTGGCATTGATTACATGATGTGGGAGACCCTGGAACAGGTCTGCCCTGCATGGTGTACCCTTATCAGAGAAGGTTGTGCTCTAGGAGCAAATCAGAGGAAATGCAGGACACACACATTTGGAGAATCCACCCCAAATGTTCACACAGACTATTTGTGCCCAACCTGTGCCAGAACATTCCAAACGCATATTGGTCTGATCAGCCACAGTCAGACACACTGTAACCTGGTTCTAACGTAATGATGTCATGTTGGTCCTCTTTGAGAATCCAGGAGAACAACATGTGATCTAGAAAATTCACATCTCTAGAATCTGGCCAGGGATCTGGATGTGGCAGGAGAAACTTTAGGATAAATGTGACATGTTGTTGGCGGCCCTAGCTGGAGAGAACACAAGCTTGACAGGTAAAGCCTTCTGTGACAACTCCTCATTCTTCCTGGTTCCTCCACATGGGTCATGCTGCTGTTAAAGATTCGCTTCTAGCCTCTCAGATGAACTCTGGCTTCAAATCCTGCCTCAGATGTTTACCAGCTGCGCAACGTTAGACAAGTCGTATAATCTGCCTCAGTCTCAGTTGCCTCATTTGGAAAATGGGAACAACCACAGCATTATTTCCCACACTTGTTTAAAAATTAATATTTGTGATTCACTCTGCAAACCTTAAAGCCCCATGCAACTATAAATCTGGGAGGCAGTGTTGTTACTTCCCCCCATTTTACAGATGAGGAAACCCAGGCAAGCAGAAGTTAAGTGACATAACTTGAGGACCCATAACTAGTGAGTGTGCAAGGTCAGATTCGAACACGTCTTCCTGACTCCTGATCTAGCTCTCTATCCACTGCACCACCTCCTGTTAAATATTTTGACTATCCCCCAAAAGTCCTTGAATTCTCTCCCAACTTCAAATTCTTTCAAGTGACCAGGTGCCTGTTGTAAGCACACAGAACACATTCTTACCCCCTTAATTTTCCCAACAGCCACCATTTTGATCCTCTTTTTTTTCCTCCTAAGACCATCCATAATTTCAAATGCATTTAACGCCAGAATTAGTTTGAGCTGCTGTCCCAGCACAAGGATTTCTCGACGTCTTTATTTTATCTACCCTTGTTTTTGGTGTTTGGATGAAGTGCTGGAGAGGGGAGGACAGGTCTTTGTAATTCATGTTTTAATCTTAAGCAACCACCCTTAAAAGGGGAGAGACAAAGCAGCTGCAGCCCTGAAAAATAGGTATCCTCTGACAATTCCTTCTTTAAATAGACTTGAAGGTCTCTTACAAAGGAGAATTGCTTACCTCTAATCTCTGAAGAAAATTAAGACTCTTACTCCCTTAGCTTCCCATCTTCCTTTCCCCTCAGTCTCAACATTCACCCAATTCATTAGTAAAAAAAAATACAGATCCATTTTGACACTTTGTCCTCAAATATGGCCTGCCCTTCTCTTTCTCATTCTCTCTTCTCCCTTACATTTATTTGTCTTGAGAAAGAAAACTGCTTCTAAACTTTGCCCTTGCCATTTGTAACGTGATATTCAGCACAGCGGCAGCACAGGCAGTCTTGGAAATACTCCAGTACCCTTGAGAAATCTGCCAGTTATCATAGCCTGCAGTCAGCAGATATGAACAGAAAATAAAGTTTAAATTAAACCAACTTCAGGAATGTGGTTTTCTTGAATGCATAAATATGTATCATTACAAGGAACAGCCCTAGCCTTTTCAAAAGAAAAAAAAAGTTATAGAAATTACTCACTACAAACCTTTAGAGGATTTAAGTACAGATAGGTTTTGGAAACAATTCCTAATATGTGTACATAACAAGAACAGAGTTTAGTTTAACTTGAGAAAAGCCTCAAGTCTTAAAATAATCATGTGAATGTAACTTAGATATGTAATAACAAATAGCAACTCAATGGCCTCAAAATCACAATGTAAGTAATAACTGAGTGGCTCATGTGAGTATTCATCTGTCTCAATCAACGAATCCACCAAGTCTTCCTGTTCACTTGGTCAGCGTGGATTTAAGACAAAGGTTAACACACTTATCCTTATTCTCCTGCAACATCCCTGGCTAGCTGGGGCCTAGAATAGCCTTCCATGGTCTACCTACTATGGAGTAGGCCTTCTCTCTGCATCTCTCCTGCCCTCCCCTCTCTTCCCCTCTTCTCCTCTCCTCTCCCGTTCCCTTCCCTCCCCTCCCCTCTTCTCCTGTCTTCCTTCCTCTAGGGGCTTGGTTCCTGACTTTCTTTAGACTTCAAAACCATGCCTCCATGTAAAGTATCATAATTTCCTCTAAGACCATCCCTTTCCAACTCCCTTTTCTATATTTTCTTCCCCCATTGTAAGTTCCTTGAGGACAGAGACTATCTTTCTTTTTAGCTTAATCTGTACAACCAATGGTTGGCACAGTGCCTGGCACTTAATAGATGTTTGTTTACTTCCTTCTTTGAGTCATGAACCTCTTTGGCAATCTGGTGAAGTCTATGAACCCCTTTCTCAGAACAATGTTTTTAAATACATTAAATACACAGGGTTACAAAGGAAATCAATTTTATTCAAATTCTCTCTCCCTCCCTCTCTCTCTGTCTCTCTGTCTCTGTCTCTGTCTCTGTCAGACCAACTTCATAGATACCAGGTTAAGTGTCTCATTAGGATTCATCTCTCTATCAGTCAATGAATCAACCATGGCTCCTAGGTACTCAGTATGGATTTAAGGTAAGAGTCAATGGATCAGGAATACTGCTGTTTTGCACAGTGACCAGGGTTAGGAATTATCTGGAAAAACATGCACAGCAACAGATAGAGAGTGTAACCTAAGTGTAAGAGAAAGCTAAGGCATCATGATTCCAAAGGTGGAAAAGAATAGGTATGGGGAGTATAGCCTGATTCAATGGTGGCCAATCACATATAAATGGAGGTAACAAAACATCACATAAGGACCCACTAGAGGCATTGTGGCCTTAGAGAATCACTAGTGTTTATGTATTTTTTATATTAATAAATCAGCACATAAAAATCAGGAATAACATTGTACTCTGGTTCTGGCTGAACTTGGAGCATACCGTGGAAGTGTTTGACACCTCTGCTGTGGAGGAATATAGACTGAATAAATACCAGGTGTGTCTCATGCCCTCAAGGTGCTTGCAATCTGATTGCTGAGACAAAATATGCATATATGAAAGAAGGGCAGATAATATGTGATAGAATACAATTAAGTGCTAACTTGTGTGAAATAGCGCTCAGTAGAACTTCAGGAAAAGTCCCTGACAGCCAGAGTGGTCAGGAAATGCTGCAGGAAAGAGGCAGCATATGGTCTACTTAGGCCCTGGAGCATGAGGAAGATTTGAATAGGAAAAGAGGAAAGCATTCCTGGCTAGGTTGGAGGATGGATGAAAAGTGGAGGCAGGAGTGAGTCTGGCCTGAGTGACTTCACTGATATCCGCATGCTATGGAAGTCTCACTGGTTCAGAAAAATCCTTCCTAGGGCTAGTTCATTGTCTTTGAGGATACCCATTGGCCATTCTTCACCCTTTTTACATGATCCCTGCCCTTCACTCAAACTTCCAAGGTCAGTATGCTGAGATTCCTTCACATGGCCCTCTCAGACCCTTTTCCAGAAGCTGAAATTTCGCATACTTCTTGGAGAGTCATTAACCCAGGAGCATGCTGGTGAATGTTTAACTATGGACTGTACAGCCCACTTTTAAGTTCAAGTGAATTATTAGCATTTTCTCCATTAATTTCTTAAATCTAGAAAGCAACAGAACAATAAATCAAACCCTGACATGCAGTATTTGTGATTTCTGATCGCATACACTGGATTTAATGATGGACTCTTCAACATTAACCTATTTCCACAAGATCTGAGATTGAGCCAGAGGCAACCAAAGAGATGCCAGAGATCATGAGTTCTAACAGAACTGTTCAGAAAATGTAAGGTGGTCTTGAGGACTCTGAACTTACAGAAAGATCTCCCAATTACAAACAATAGGCACATAGGATTGAATCTTTCTGATGATGGCTAAGAAACATTTAACTAACCAACATCACATCTATAGTCATCAAATTTTAGAGAGAATAGGACCTTAGAGGTCATCTAGAGAGATTCCATTCCCTTTACAGATGTGGAAACAGAGGTTCAAAGAGATTTGAGATGTTTGACTAAGACACATGGCTCGTTAATGGCAGAACCGGGATTAGGGTTCAGGCCCCTTAGTCCCAGGTCCCAGACTCTTCCCAGTACTATGTTGCCAAAGCTGCCCATGCTCTTAAAAGTACTCATGACATGATGGGGCAGGATTGAGACTCAAAGTCAAGTAGATCTGGGTTCAGGTCTTATTTCTAAATGTTTCCTGCCTGTGTGACAATGGACACATCACTTAACTTGGGCAAATGAAAACCATAGGTCCAGACTAACACTCACTACACTCTCCCCAAACATGGACACAAATGTCACACACACACACACACACACACACACACA
>CM053590.1:207070104-207098286 GCA_028646515.1 Pseudochirops corinnae | reverse complement strand
TATACGTATATACATACATGTATATATGTACATATATGTAAAATTATTCTATCTATACATCTGTTTATCAGTTCTTTGAAAAAGTTATAGAACCACACTAAGAGAGAGACCGCGGCCAGGAATCTGCATCGGATTTAACTCGAGAGTTGAATCTCTAACCCTCCTCTTTGAGGGAAGTTATTCTTTTGCTCTCATATTAATAACCAATCAATCAATTAGGACCCAGGCTTCTCTCATTTTTCTTCTTCATTCAAGGCCCATTCCCTGTAGAAGTTCAATTTCTGAAGGACCTACTTGACTGATGAGATTACCCTAACCTTTGGGGTCCATGCTCCCAGACCTTAGGCCTGACCCCCACCCAAGCAGTAGACCATGCTTCTATTTAGAGTGTACACAGAACTGAGTCAAGGGGTTCTTGCTCCAAGAAAATGAGCCCCTGTCCTTGTATCCCTCCATTAGAATTTAAGATAACTCAGCTCATGAAGAAGAAAACCAACCAGAATGGTCTGCATGTAAATGCATTCCCCTTTCCAGATTGCAGGAGGCAGTGAGTCTCCTGATCAAGCCACATTCTCAGCAGGAGAAGCTAAAGACTCCTAACCCACCACCTCATTAAATGTCCACCAATTAGGATTGAACTTCTCTTGTCAGGGGCCTCCCTCTTTACAAAGGTATTTAAAGCACTCCGAGTGTTTCCATTGGGGGGGGGGAGGCGGGGAGGGTCTTTGCTTTTTTTAAAAGAAACCATTGACTATCAATTTATTGATGATCAGCTAGCCTAATTAATAAATTCATTACTAATTACCCAGAAACTATATCTTTTGAGTTTTTTACTCATCACATTTTCCAAAAGAACAGAAAGTCTCTAGGCCAAATGAAATCAGAAAGACAATTGCTCATAACAGTAACAAGTCCACAAAGTCAAATACAACTGATATGATGTGTCTAAAAATTGTTTTTGATACTACAAAAAATACAAGACAGTAGGAGTCCCTATTCTTGAAACAGGCACCATCTAGGATAGGAAAGATAATGAGCTAAGTAATGAATACTCCCTAAGAGGAGACAAAAATGCCATTTTCCATGATGCTTTGAGCCTGAGGATAAAGGCACCATGAGTGACTTTGATGGGACCAAAGTGGTCTTTGCCCACAATTCCATAAGCTTGAGGTGCATGTTCAACAGAAGGAGGAAAAAAAGGCTTCTGGATTATATGGTATGCAAAACTCAAGCCAGCATTGATATAGGAAGCAACAGCCAGGTAAATGCTGATGCACTCCTGAGCCAAGCTGCAGGAACTAGGATGACTATGTGTGGGAACATGATAAAAGAAGACAACAGTGGCCAGTACCCAGTCTCTGATGCCAAGGGAATGCAGACCACAGAGAGAAGGAAGAGGGAATCCAAGCCTGGCCAGGCCCCAAGACTCACTAAAGCAGAATATAATTAGTTGGAAAAATGAACTTTGTGAGGTTCTAATTATTCCTTTGCTAATTAAGCTCTGATGCAAATCCCTTTTAAGGTGTTTGTATTCCTTTTAATAAACTTACTCCACGTTTAAATGCCCATAGTTAGCTTAATGCTTCCAAGGAGCTTATGGAACCCAAGGAGAAGGAGACCAGAGAAATCCAATGGTCCCCAGATTTCTCATGGAAGGATCCTAAGAGGCCATAGAAGAATTTTTGAGAAATCTTCATAAGTGAAGCCAGTTCAATCTAACCATTCTGGAGAGCAATTTGGAACTATGCCCAAAGGGCTGTAAAACTGCATACCCTTTGAGCCAACAACACCATTACAGACTAGGTCTGTATCCCAAAGAGACTGAAGAAGAGGAGAAAGGATGTATTTGTGTAAAAATATTTATAGCTGCTTTTTTTGTGGTGGCAAAGAATTTGAAATTGAGGGGATGTCCATCAGTTGGGGAATGGCTGAACAACTTGTGGTATATAAGTCTAACAGAATACTCTTGCACTATAAGAAATGATCAGCAGGATTCTTTCAGAAAAACTTGAAAAGACTTATCTGAACTGATGCTGAGTGAAATGATCAGAACCAGGAGAATATCATACACAGTAACAGCAATATTTCACAATTATCAATTGTAAATGACTTAGCTATTCTCAGTAATACAATGATCCAAGACAATTCCAAAGGATTTATGATGAAAAATGCTATCCACCTCCAGGGAAAGAACTGATGGGATCTGAATGCAGATCAAAGCATACTTTTTTTCAAACTTTATTTTTTTTTTTGTTTTGGTCTGTGTTTTCTTTTGCAACATGTTTAATATGTTGCGATAATAAGTTTTGAGTTTAATAAGTTTTGGATGACTGCACATGTATAACCTATACTAAATTGCTTCTCTTCTCAAGGAGGGGGAAGGGAGGGAGAAAGAGAATTTGGAATTCAAATTTTTTTTTAATGAAAGTTTAAAATTGTCTTATATGTAATTTTTTAAAATTAAATATAGACTGCCAAATTGAAAAAAAAAAGAGTGAATCCAGTTTATGTGAGCCAAGAGTTATAATTTACGTCTTTGAGATACATATGTATAAAAAAAATGAATTAGATAAGATGGTATATTATCAAGTGCTACATAGGAAGTTCTACCAATACGTACATTGGGAATGCAGAGAAGAGAAAGATAAATGTGCTGGATAAATTTGCTTATTAAGTCTTTAGTTTGGGGACAGATAATATCCACTTAAACGCATGAGACAAGACACCTGAACTAGTTTTGGGTATCTCACTTCTTGACTAACAACGCATCAACCTTTAGAAACAGACAAACTGGCCTTTCATTTTTTTTTTCTTTTAAAAAATATATATGAATGTCTTACCCATCTGGGAGTTCCCAAACTGGCCCCTGGAGACAAAGTTGGAACAGGGTCAAGTAAATTGTCTTGACTTTGCTTGGTAGACCAGAAGTCTCAGTGGTTGGTACAGCATCAAGGGCCCTGTCATCACTCATTAAATAGCACTCCTAATCATATTTGTTTTGGCCATTTATGTATCCCTGGGGAAAGGAGACCAATGCATGGCAGTCATAGTGCCTGGACAGGAGATCCCTGTTAAATAAGGAAAGTCCACTGAACAACAACAGACCATAGAAAGAGTCTTTAAAGTTTTCATGAAACAGAAGTCAGCAAGCAAGTTGTTCCCCAAAATCACATCCAGCTGGTGATCCTTGCAGCAAAGTCCACTTAGAATTACCACGGTAGTATAGAGTTAATTGCTCTTATAATGTGTGTAGAGTTAATTTGCTCTTATAATGCCAAGGATAGGTATAGAGAGTTGGAAATTAAGGGATTAGGGGTGGTACAAAGTTCAATGATAGTCATTCCTTTCCAATGTGTGAAGATGGGGTCTTTGAAAAAGTTTCACACAGATATGGAGAGTAGTAGTACCATAAAGGACAGGTGTTATAGGCTGGGCTACACTCTAGCACTGTTAGCTAGAGTCATCCAAGGACCAGGAAGACAAAAGGCAGGGATAAGTATCAAGCTGCAGTCTCTGCCAGGGGGTGGGGTGGGAGTCAAGGTGGTGATGGAGGATGAAGAGTAGTACTGGGTAAATCATTGATCAGAAGAACTAAGCTTGCATATCAGAGACCTGGGGAAGATAACACTAAAGCAAAAAACATTTCAGTGGAGTTTTTGGTGGTGTAAAGCTATGCACGAGCAGCTTTCCAGAGGACTGCTGCTGTGAACAGCTTTCAAGGTTCTGATTACATAGTATAGCAAACTCTATTCAATAACAAATTAGAGCAAAACATTCACAGAGAATCAAGGTACAGCATTCACAGTGTTACAACTTATCACAGAAAATCAAAATACAGCATTCACCATGTCACAGCTCAACAACTTATCACTAAAATGGCCACATAATTTTCACCAAAGTAGTCACATAGTTTTCAACAAAGTACAATCATTTAATAACTCAATCATTCAATCATCCTTAAAGAGGCTTGCCTCCTCAAGGGTCACAAAGTACAAAAGTCAAAGTTCTCCACCCATGGGGTACAATTAAGTTACAACTTCAACAGTCACTACTCAGTATCCTCTTAAGGGGTAGTGGAAAGTACAAAAGTCATCCACCCATAGGTCACAAGTAAATTACAATTTCATCAGTCACTACTCAGACAATTGCATCAGTCACTACTGAGTCAATTTCATCAGTCATTACTCATTGCCCACAGAGAGGTCTTTTCATCTTAACTTGGGGCAGGTAGCTCCTACCTGAATCCACCAAACCGTCACCTGGGTTCAAAGGCAGACAGCTCCTAGTTCCTTGTCCAGCTCTCCATGCAATTCCTGCTCCACATTGAAGCTCACAGTGTCCAGTCCATATCAAATCCTTCACAGTCTCTGTTCCTGGGAAGACAAGGCTTAACGAGGCCACAATAACACTGATACACATTAACAAATCCACAACAAAATTTGTACCAAATACCAGCACCCCAGTCATGCTTCCTCAGTCTTTGGCAGCTCCACCCAGCCATTGGAAGTCCTCAGCAGCTCCTCAGAAGTTCCTCAGTAGCTCTGGCTGGCCCTCTGAAATCCTCAGCACCATAAGCTCCATTCTCAAAATCAAAATCACTTTATCCAGCCTCCATGTGGCTTGCTGCAAGAGATTCTGTCTCAGTTCTCATCCCTCTTCTCAGTTCTTCTCAATTCTCAGTTCAGTCTTCAGTCCAACAGCAGCTGCCCTGCCTCCACAATGCTTATCCCAAGATAAGCATTGACTGTCCAGCTTGTGCTCTTCCTTAAATATGGTATAGCTCCTCCCTGTTCAGCCCCTTCCTGTCACATCAGCAACAGGGGTTTACTGTTCAGCCCTTTCTTGTTATGTCAGCAAGAGGGGTTCATACCTCCTGTTTCTTTACAGAGGCTTAATTTGAAACTAGGTGCTAAGTACCTGTCAGCTTTCCAATACAAAGGGATCTTCAAATTCCATTACCATTACAGGTGGCTAAAAGTACACATACTGGGTCAGAGATTTAGAGCTGAGAAGAACCTTGGAAGTCATTGAGCTCAACCCCTTCATTTTACAGTCAGGGCAAATGAAGTTTAGAGATGTTAAGCGATTTATCCAGGGTTACACAGCTAGTAAGCATAGGAAGCAAGATTCAAAGTCAGGTCTGCCTGATTAAGTCTCATATTCTATTCATCATACCTTTCTGCCTTGGTTAGTGTTTTGTTCCATGTAATCCGTTTTTAAGCATGTCACATGCAATAATTAATAATAATAATAATAATAGCTATGATGCTGTTACTACTACTAATAATGATAGTTCCTCATTTCTCACCTGATTATATTACATTGAGACTTCTCTGGTTGACTTCTCCCCCATGCCCTGTGAAGCTCATTATTGGATAATCCTGTAAGAGCTTATCAATCTTGGAACTCTATCTCCTCTCCACCCTCTGTCCTTCCTTCCTTCCTTCCCCCCTCTCCCTCCCACCTCTCCCTCGGTCCACATAGGGAATCTTGTGCCCTGCCCAGGGGAATATAAGTTTTGATTGCTGAAACTCTCAAGATAGCATGGGGTTTATGGGCTTGATTTCCTTTTTAAGGATCATTCCTTAAACCAAAATCACTCTGGCTCTCCTTGATTAGTCAATAGGCCCCAGCCTAAGTCTCACTTGGTCATTGTTTGGGCCTGGATGATTCAGAGTGAGTATAAATAGAAATTGTTTCTGTTTTTACCAGAAACCTTGACTGTCTTCCATTCCAGATTGCTTTTTTTTGGGGGGGGTGGGGAATTGGGTAAAAGAGGCCATTTTTTGCCTCATTTCTTACCTAGCCTTAATCATTGAATGGGCATTGCCCTAGACAAACTGAGACCTGAGAAAGACCTGGGATGCACACAGATATAATTGATGCTCTCTGGGGTTTGTACCATGAATGGAAATAGTTTTCTAATTCTCCTCGTAACCTTCTTGATGTCATGGTCCTCTTCAAGAACAAAGGACAAACACAACAAAACCCTCTTTCCCTCTGATCCAAGGATAGAGCTGCCATGAAATCTGATCCTCCATTTAAAGAGTGGCCCCAGCTCAGACATCTCATCATTTCTTACCTGGTCGCTATTTTGGTACTTTTGTGACTGACTTCTCCACCATGCACTCCCCAGTCAGATACCTTTTCCTCCATCCCACCTTTAGCTTCCTTTTCTGTGCTATCTTTCCTCTTTAGATTATAAGCTCTTTGAGGACTTTTCTCCATCACTTTCTAAGTTTGTACAGTCAATACAACGATAAATCAAGCTCTGAGTTTGTCCATGGCTCAGGTATAAATGCTCACACAGACAATTTCCCAACTGGCTGGTAAAATTCCCTGTTCAAGTGTTTCCAACTTACCCCTGATAGTGCAAATAGAAGGTAATCTAGGGGGCGCCAGCATGATAGGCAGGCAGGCAGGAGAAGTCTCCTGCCAAAGGTGGGATTTGAGCTGAGTACCGAAGAAAGTTAGGAGGAGAATCATTGTCATTAATATTAAGAGGAATGACATAGAACTATCCTTCAGGAAAATCACTTTGTCTGCTGAGTGGAGGATGGACTGGAACCAGAGAGATCTGAGGGAAGAACAATTAGAAAGCTATGTCCATTCATGGTACAAAGCCCAGAGAGCATCAATTATATCTGTGTGCATGCCAGGGTGAGGGAATTTATACTCCATGGAGCTTCAGAAATAGTCCTTCTGTGAACTCACCTCACCCTTAAGCCCTGAGGAAATCCTTGAATGTTCCCAGTTTGATGAGGACCCTTATGGTACTCCAGGGAAACTACATGCTGAAGATTATCCCTTAATTCTTCCCAACCACAAAAGAAGGAAAAGAGGGTGGGGAAAGTGCCTCTCCCAAGGGAGGAATATTTTATTAATCATAGTTAAGGTAACAAGAAACTCATGGGACTCTGTTGCTGTCCTCAGAGGATACGTGCCCTAGTTAGGGACTGTAAATTGAGGAAGACGCTAACCATCTATCTTTGCTGATGATTCCTGTAGTCATACGATGCTATGTGAAAGCCATTCGGACAGGCTAACAGAGTTTTAGAGACACACAGTTGTAGACATAATTATAGGAATAATTCACAAAGCATCTATAATTTCATCTATCTAAGAAACTCTCTACTTACTCAAATCACAGAGACCTAAGACCCAGTGGAGAAGGACTTTGCCTGAGGCATAGAAAGTTAAGTGGATTTGCTCAGAGGTATACAGCTAATATGTATCATAGGCAGGATTTGAACTCAGAGCCTCCTGACTCTAAGTCCAGCATTCTATGCTGCTGGTCAGTTCCACTGAACTTTTGCTGAGCCCATAAGCTTGCTATCCATTATCTCTACTCACATTTATATTGACAGTCCCTTTCTCTACTGCACTAACCTTATCCCCCTACTGCTTCTCTATCACTTGGATAAGAAAAACCAAAAAGGAGCCAAGAAGGTAGAGTAAGCAGTGAATGGCTCTCACCCTCTCTTACTCACCCAGAATACATCGCCCCATGAGAAATACTGAAACAGCAGAACCAGCAGGAAGATGAGGTGGAGCAGTCTTTTAGCCTGGGATGCTTGGGATGATCCCTCTTGGTTTAGTCCCTCTAGAAAAGAGAGCGATGAAGAAAAGGAAGCATCCCAGCAAGCCAGCAGCAAGCCCCACCTCAGCAAGCTAGTGGGAGATCCTAAACCCCAGGGTGATAGGGCAGGCAAGTGCCAACACCAGGACCTCAAAGTGCCTTGGCACAGCCAGGGAAACAGGCAGATCCCAGTTCAGAGAACAACTACATACATCAATGGATATGTGTCCACCAGAAGCTAAACATACTTTTGCTCTAGCACAGTCCTGAGGAGGAGGCGTCCTCCAGTGGCTATACCACCCACCACCCCTACCCAGAGAGCTTCAGTGTAGCCCTGGGGAAATACACAGAAACCTCGCCTGGTGTCACACACCAGCCACCAGCAGCAGCTCCAGCTCAGTACTAGGTAAACTAACAGACCCTTACAGCCTCCAGTTCACAGCAGCTGAGGCCCCAGCACACAAAGAAAGTGACCAGGCCCTGCCTGACCCCCAGCACAAGAAGCTTGGGACAGTACTACCTGTGCCTGAGAAACAGAGATTAAGTTGAAAAGTCAGGAAAAAGTTAAATACCATGAGCAAAAAGCAACAAAGAAAAAACTGGTCATAGAGAATTACTATGATGACAGGGAAGATCAAAACAAAAATTCAGAAGAGAACAACATTGGGGAATATGAACTGGTGTCAAGTCCAAAAAGCTTTCCTGAATTTGACAATCTAAGTGAAATGGATGAATATTTACAAAAATGTAAATTACCCGGATAAACAGAAGAAGACATAAAATACTTAAATAACCACATTTCAGAAAAAGAAACTGAAGTCATCAATGAACTCCCTAAGAAAAAATCTCCAGGGTCAGATGGATTTACAAGTGAATTCTATCAAACATTTAAGAACAATTAATGTCAATACTATATGAACTATTTGGGAAAACAGGTGAAAAATTCTTTTTGTGATACAAAAATAGTACTGATGCCTAAACCAGGAAGAACCAAAACAGAAAAAGAAAATTATTGTCTAATTTCTCTAATGAATATAGATGCAAAAAATTTTAAATAAGATATTAGCAAAAAGATTACAGCAACTTATCACAAGGATAATACCCTATGACCAGGTAGGATTTATGTCAGCAATGCAGGGCTGGTTCAATATTAGGAAAACCATCAGCATAATTGACCACATCAACAATAAAACTAAAGAAATCACATGATTATCTCAATAGATGCAGAAAAAGCTTTTGACAAAATACAAAACCCATTCCTATTTAAAAAAAAACAACACTAGAGAGCATTGGAATAAATGGAGTTTTCCTTAAAATGATAGGTAGCCTATATTTAAAACCTTCACCAAGCATTATATGTAACGAGGATGACCTAAAAACATTTCCAATAAGATTGGGGATGAAATAAGGATGTCCATTATCACCATTGTCATTCAATATTGTACTAGAAATATTTGTTTTAGCAATAAGAGAAAAAAGAAATTAAAGGAATTGGAATACGCAAAGAAGAGACTAAGCTATCACTCTTTGCAGATGATATGATGGTATACTTGGGGAATCCTAGAGAATCAAGCTTAAAAGTACTTGAAATAATGAATAAATTTAGCAAAGTTGCAGGATATAAAATAAACCCACACAAAATCAGCATTTCTATATATTATTAACAAAGTCAAAGAGCAAGAGATAGAGAAGTTCCATTTAAAGTTACTGTAGGCATTATGAAACATTTGGGAGTCTACCTGCCAAAACAAACCCAGGACCTATACGAACACAATTACAAAACACTTTTCACACAAATAAAGTCAGATCTAAATAATTGGAAAAACATCAGTTGCTCATGAGTAGGCTGAGCTAATATAATAAAAATGACAATTCTACCTAAATTAATTTACTTATTCAGTGTCATACCAATTGAACTACCAAACATTATTTTATAGAGCTAGAAAAAATAATAACAAAATTCACGTGGAAGAACAAAAGGTCCAAAATATCAAAGCAATTAACGAAAAGAAATACAAGGGAAGATGGCCTAGCCATACCAGATCTTAAATTGTATTATAAAGTAGCAATCATCAAAGCTATTTGAATAGAGCTAAGAAATAGAGTGGTAGATAAGTGTGATCAGTTAGGTACATAAGACACAGTAGTCAATGACTATACTAATCTACTATTTGCTAAACCCAGAGACTCTAGCTTCTGGGATAAAATTCATTGTTTGACAAAACTGCTGGGAAAACCAGAAAAATAATATGGCAGAAACTAGGCATAGACCAACATGTTACACCCTATACCAAGATAAAGTCAAAATGGGTACATGATTTAGATATAAAGGCTGATACTGTAAACAAACTGGGAGAGCAAGGAATAGTTTACCTATAAGATCTATGGAGAAGGGAAGAATTTGTGACCAAACAAGAGATATAGAACATTATGAAATGCAAAATGGATAATTCTGATTACTTTAAATTGAAAAGCTTTTGCATAAAGCCAATGCAACCAAGATTAAGAGGGAAACAGAAAACTGGGAAATAATTTTTATAGCCAGTCTCTAATAAAGACTTCATTTCTAAAATATATAGAGAACTGATTCAAATTGATAAGAATACAAGTCATTCCACAATTGATAAATGGTCAAAGAATATGAACAGGCAATTTTCAGAGGTAGAAATTAAAGCTATCTATAGTCACATAAAAAATGCTCTAAATATAAATTGATTAGAGAAATACAAATCAAAACAACTCTGAGCTACCACATCACAACTATCAAATTGGCTAATGTGACAAAAACAGGAAAATCATAAATGCCGGAGATGTGTTGTGAACTGATCCAATCATTTTTAGAGGGCAATTGGAACTATAGACAGACAGATAGAGAGAGAGAGAGAGAGAGAGAGAGAGAGAGAAAGAGAGATAATGTACACACACACACACACACACACACACACACACACACACATACTTGCTTTTTTAAGAAACTTCCCCAATCCAGATTTCTGTGACCAGAAAGGAAGAGAAGATACAAAATGTAGTACCTGTTACCTGCTAGCCATGAAGCTGACCTTGATGGGAATTTAAATTTTGGTCATGGAATTGTTCTCAGAATACAATTTGACTAGCCTTTGCTCAGTACCAAATCAGACCTACATGTACCTGGAGCCCTATTTAGCCAGGAGGGTGACTCAGGAACCTCATCTCTATTCTAATGGTCCTGCATTGGAATGTCTAGACTTAAGAAGTGGACACACAGGGCAGAGCAGATGGGGATGAGAGACTCTCTGCTTCATGATGGCAAAGACTAAGTTTCATGTCCCCCTCCCCCACAATTAGTAGAGTTCCTGGCACATAGCAGGTGAATGAATGACAATGAATTAATTTATTTATTACTAATTATTAATTTATTAAGCACTTATTTCATGCAAAGCACTGAACTCAGTGTGGAAAGACACAAATATAAAAGTGAAAAACAGGCAGTCCTTAAACTCCAGGAGGTTGTATTTTATAGGAAGAGACAACACAGGATGGGATACAGGCCCTGGAAACTGCCCCCAGAACTCTCCTTGAACTTTCCCACATGGTCAAGTCTCTGGCATTCTCCTGAGGCATCTCCCCATTCCAGTAATCCTTTCAACTGGCCTTTCATTGTGACCCTTGCCCCATCTCCCAATTTTCTGAATCCAAAAGGATCTGTTCTGTGAAGTTTGGATTCAGTCAAAGGACAGCACTTAAGGACCTAGAGGGACACATGTGGCCTTGAGGCCGCAGCTTCCCAACCCGTGACAATCAAGACAATAATAAATGAAGCCTTGACTTGTAGTGTTTGCTGATTATTGAGGTGTAAATGCTCCCAAGTGAACATTTAACAGTTGGTTCTCACAAGTCTTTTGCAGCTGGTATCGGCACATTTCTGATGGAGATCTTTGGAATCAGGAAGACACATATTGGCTGTGTGATTTGGGGTCTTACCTTCTCAGTGCCCTGGGCCCCCCTCTAAGACTCTAAGCTGCAATATTGATCTGTACCCATAGGAGTATCTCATTGAAAGTGTCCTATAGCAATACAAATGGAAGCCTGCACTCCACCATTTTATTTCTAAGTCTGACTCAAGGGTGACATTTGTTCCTTCCTTTCTGCCTCATGCTTACTCATTCCAAAAAGAGGTTTGGAATTTTTTAGTTAAAGTTTGCATCTCTCCTGTCATTAGGATTTAAACATCCCAAAGCCCAAAGGCCTAGCCTGACCCTTACTTATTACTGCTTATGACTCTAAGGTCATTACAGTGAGGAGTTTGATTCATGAAATGGCAGGTTCCCTTTTTCCCATCTTTCACCCTTTCATCATATAGTTAATAGCAGACTTACTTAACTGCCATGAAAAGCAGGACAAGAAAAGTCCCATTGTTCTCTATCAATAGTGGTCTTAGAACCTTCCTGCTCTGTGTTCTTATGAGAAGGTAGAGAGCCTCTGTCTCAGTCAGACAATGGGGACATTATCTTTATTTAAGAGGAAGAGATCGGAAAAAAAAGATGGTTCAGATCCAAGAAGGCTCTTAAACTTTATCTTCATATCATCATTCGTGTGTGGGAGATTAGTTCCTTAAAGGTATGCAGACAATGGACAAAGAGGGAACAGCAACAGCAGACAGGCACAGAATAATTTGAGCCCAGAATCATTTCTCTGAAAATGTGGCCACTTTTCTTTTATCACATTCATAGCTCGTAGAAATAGTGGAGGTCATCTAGTCCAATTATCTTATTTTACAAATGAAGAAACTAAAGGGAAGGGGAAGGGAATAAGCATTTTCTAAGTGCTTACTATGTGCTGAGTAAGGGCTTTACAAATGTCTCATTCGATCCTCCTAACAACCCCGGAAAGCAGGTGCTAATGTTATCCCAGTTTTACAGTTAAAGAAACCAAGTCAGAGAGAGGCAAAATGACTTGCCCACAGGCACACAGCTGCTAAGTGTTAGAAGCTGCATTTGACTGGATGTTTTCCAGAGCCCAGGCCCAGCACTCTACACCCTACACAGCCAAGCTCCTGAACTGAGCTCAGAGGGGTTAACACCAGAAGCGGCAGAACCAGACGTGAATCCAGATTTTCTGACTCCACATCCAGCATCTTCCCCTTGTGCCACACAGCTAACAACATCAATTAGTTTTTCTGTGCTTCAGACAACTTCCCAATGATCTGTTATCCAAGTGGGGGAAATAATGCCTCTAATGCCCACTTTTATGGTTATTGAAAGATTTAAATAAGACAGTGTTTGGAAAAGGCTTCACAGACTTCAAAGTGCTGACTACATGTCAGTTATTTTTATGGGAAACAACAAACACTTGAATTTTTATGGGGACATTTATTGGGAATTAGAGCACCCATAACCAGTAGGATGAGTAACACAAACATTTGTTTTTGTCTTTTTGGAGGGGGGAAGGCAGGGCAATTGGAGTTAAGTGACTTGCCCGGGGTCACACGGCTAGTAAGTGTTAAGTGTCTGAGGCCAAATTTGAACTCAGGTCCTCCTGACTCCAGGGGCAGTGCTCTATTTACTGCACCACCTAGCTGCCCCAAGCATTTCTTTACCATGGGGAAAGGGAGCAATGTCAGAGAGAGGATTGAAAAGGATATTTTTTTTCCTTTAGAGTAATATCAATGTTATGTCCTAGACAGGAATGTCCCCCAGAATTTCAGAAACAAAAGAAGATTGTGCAGATATTAGAAAACATGCTATCTCCGCTTGAAAACGCAAAATAAATGGAATCTTTGCATTAGAAGGGATTTTGAAGGTCTTCCTCAAGTCTTCCTCAGTGAATTTACTGTAGTGGCGGGACCAATTCAGTCTACAGTTCCCTCCTTTACAAATTCATATCTTCATGATTATTCATACCTCAAGTAGGAGAGAATATTTATAGGACAGAGCTAGGAGACAGAGCACTGGACCTGGAGTCAGAAAGACTGTTCAAGTCTGGCCTCAGACACTTACTAGCTGCATCACCCTGGGCTGCATGACACTTAAGCTCCATTTGCCTCAGTTTCCTCAACTGTAAAATGGGGATAATAATAGAACTTCTCTCCCAGAGTTGCTGTGAGGATCCAATGAGACAATAATTATAAAGCACTTAGCTCGGTGCCTGCTATGTTTTAAACACCATATAAATATTAGCAATTATTATTACACAGGAAAAAATGTCTAAGATGGTCCCAAAGAAGAAGGCCATCCCTCCAGCACCACATACACACACCATTTCCATTGTTCGGTTGGGTCACAATGAACAGAGGGTAAGCCCTTGAAATGTCTGGGGATAGTATGCAAGCAATTTAGGCCTGTCCTGTGCTGGAAAAAAAAAATGAAGCCCACATGGCTTTTCTTTCCAACTTTGTCTTCTCTTTAAATGCTGAAGAGAATTCTTATGATGGATGTTGTCTGCTTTATCTCCTAGAAACTCAGAAACTTTTGACAGAGGACAAAATTGATGGTTGATGTTTGCCAGGCGTTATCCTCAAGGCTTTCCAACTGATAAGGACACAAAATCATCTCTGGAATTTTAATTTATCTCAGTTCAACAGAAATACCTTCATAGAAAAGTCTAACAGATCTTTTCCCCCCACAGAAGCTGAAAAATCATTCCAAATAATGCTGTTTCTGAACAGTTTTAATATTCAAAAATAAATTTTAATTGTAGCCATTGAGAATTCACATATCATAATAGGCTATTTCTGATTTTTCTTTGATTGGGACAAATATTATGCCAACGGTTATAATGAAGCCATGTGACACAAGAGAGTAGGAATTGAGTCATGAGTTCCAACATGGTCACTGTCCTAAACAAAGGAAGGTTGCTTGGCCTCATCTGTTAAGCATAATCCTGCTTTTTTCTTGGGAAAAAAAAAGGTACTATATTTTTTTGGCATAATTTTAAAAAAATTATTCTGTTTCTGATATCTGATATTTGTGACATTTCACCTCTAAAGCTTAACTTCCTCTTCTGTAAACCGGGTATGAAGATATTTGTACTACCTACCTCATCAGCCTTGTTGTGAACAAAGAGTTTTGTAGACCTTAAAAGGGCCACATAAATAGAAGCTTTTGTTATCTTATTTGGGGATGCATAGCTAAGGCTGGGGGTTATTTGAATCACGTTATTATGAATCATTACAATACAAATGTGAATCCAACAGAACTCTTTTGGTTTAGGCTCGAATAAGTAAGGAAATGTTTGAAAACAAACTGGCTCTGCAACAAAGCTCCTGAATCTGTTTCAAATTGAGCCATTTCCCTAGGCTTATCTCACCTGTGTTTTGCTCAGAATGCCACTTGCGCTAATGAAGTCTATCTGAAATCTCAATCTAACAGGAACAAGGAGAAAAGATTCTTTCTCACTCAAGCAAGAGAGCAAGTTTTGAAAGACAGCAGCAATCAAGGGTTCACAGATTCCCTCCAGCTTTGGGGTCAAATTGTATTTGCATAAAGTATAGACAAACCACCAACTCATTCTGAAAGAGCCTCTGAGCTTTCATTCAGACTCTTGCTGGATTTTCCCCAGACTGTCCTCTGTTGCAAGGCAGTGAGAAAGAAGGAATTCCGACATCATATAATTCAGCTTCCCAAATAAAAACATATGGTGAGGGAAAGAGAATTATTCACATCAGGGTGGGATATGTTCTATCCTTCAGCAGGAAACATCTCAGAACAGCAAGGAAGGGAAGATTAATGTCCTTGAGAACTAGAGAGAGATCTCTGAGGAAGGCAAAATGCAATCACCCATGTCTGCTAAGAAGTAGTAGAGAGATTAGGCCTGTATCATGCCTAGAATTGAGCAAACATTGATAAAGATGATGAAGGCAGCTGGGTGGCACAGTGGATAGACCGTCAGGCCTGGACTCAGGAAGATCTGACCTCAGGCACATGCTGGCTTCATGACCCTGGGCAAACCACTTAACCCTCTTTGCCCCAGTTTCCTCATCTGTAAAATGAGTTGAAGAAGGAAATAGCAAATCCAGCATCTTTGCCAAGAGAAGCCCCCTGTGGGGTGATGAAGAGTGGGACTCAACTGAACAACAACCAAAGGATGATCACCTTGAACGAGGAACTGAAGGCCTTGGAACATGCGTTCTGCTTTCACTCTTGCCTTTCAGTGAAGTTAAGGACTTTTGAAAAGAGAGATGGACTTGGCAAAGGAATCGTTGGTGAAGAAAATGGTATTTGAAAATATGATTTGGACTTCAAGAATATTTTTAAAATACAAGAATTTAAGACCTTTGGCTACAGGTGACACAAACCTCAAAAAGAACTGGCAACAATATAATTATTTTGAGTCTTACAAATACAATAAAAATGACTATATATGTGCATATACACACACGCATATACACATATACACACACATATCTATGTACCCACACAACACATATAAGTATATACACACCCACATATGTACGTCCACACACACGCACATATGATGCATAGAGATACCATAAGGACGAACTACATCAGGAATATGGTAATAAAGAAACCCAGAAATGAACAACAGACACATTCTAAGGAAGTAGGCAGCAATAAGATCCATGGTTTTAAAAGTCTATACCCCAAAACAAAAAGATGAGCAATAAGCAAAACAAGCTCCAAGTCCTAACACAAAGAGGAAAAGTTGTTCTCACTGAGGTTTGACGAGATGAGACCCAGGACTGCTGCAGTAAGACTGGAAAGAAGGCTGAATGTGGAGTCAGAAGAGCCAGATTCAAACCCACAGCTGTGTCTCCAAAATGACCTCCTTAACCTTCCAGTCCAACCTCCTTTGTCAAATGTCCAGCCCCTGAGGTCCCTTCAAATTTTAAAGTTTATGGTTTCTAGTTGATGAATGCGGTTCTGCCAAGGCAGTCCTCATCCAAAAGAAACAGTACTGATACAACAGTGTGAAGGAAGGAGTAGGATTAAAAAGGTATATTCCTGGGAGAAAATACAGAAACCTGATGGAGGAAGCAGAGTATCGAGCTTTTCAGTAAAGATCAATGGAGGCAGAAACGGGAGGAATATTGCTATAAAAGTATAAAGCACGCCAACGAGACAGATGAGGGAGGGGAGATGAATTGCGGTAACAAGTCTCTGGCACAGAGACACAACATACAGTGATCCCTTCCATATCATGACTTTCCCTATCACAGTTTTGATATATTGTCGTTTGGCATAAGAAATTAAATGGAATCTGGGGGGGCGGGGGGTGCCGGCGGTTTGCAGAAGCCTCAGATGACATGCAAAGATCAGCAGATGACAGAAAAAGTTTAGAAACTCAGAAATGCATAATATATATTATTATATAATAAACATATTTTATCTTTTAATATCATAATAATTCATATTTCTCTGATACAAAGGAAGGGCCAAAAAATTATATGTAGATTTTCTAGATCATGAGGGTACTGCACTCCTAACCCCCATGATGTGGAAGGGATAACTGTAGTAGCAACAAGGGACTTCAATTGTCTGGATATCAGAGTAGTTAATAATTTCCCAACAAGACACAGTGATACAATTGAAGGAACATACTATTGGATTTGAACTTGGAGGGCTTCCAACCTGCGTGATGCTGGACAGCTCACTCAACTCTCCGTGTTCTACCTGTAATGAGGGTATTGGATTAGATGTGCTCCAAGGACCCATCTTGCTCTAAATCTATAATCCTTTTATCCTAAAAGATGGTGAAACTTTAGAAAAGGAAGCAGGGCTCATGGGTCATCATGACTGACACATTTCCTTTTTTTCCAGTTAGCTGGACCATTAGATCAGGGGATGACACAGATATGGCTTGGCAAGATCATGGCAAGACATTTGAGAAATCTCTCAAACAATTCGATGATAAGATGTAGGCTAAGCTATAGTATATAGATAGACGGATTTTTTATTTTAAAAAATCATCCCTCAGACAAATTCAGCTCCAACTGTGTTGTTCAACAAATATTCAAACAATCAACTCTAAAGAACACTATTAATAGACTGACATCCACTTTGAAGAAGATCTCTTGGGGATTTCCAATCTCTAATTGGCTCTGTGCTTGGATAAAGGCAGAAATGATACAGTTATCAAGTTCCTAGGCGACACAAGTCTGGGAGGTAGAATTCACATATTAAATGGAAGAATCTGGGCCTAAAAATAACTTAGTAGGCCAGAACACTGAGCTAAATTGAATAAAATGAAATTTAATAAGCAAGAATGTAAAATCTTCTGCTTGGTTTTCAAAAAGTAATTTTTCCAAGTACAAGAGCGAGGAGCCATAACCAGGCCGCAGTTTGTCTACGGAACATCAAAGGCTTTCTATAAAATCTTGTCCTCAGTACACTTCCACAGCAGAGCAATCTGGTGATCAAAAAAGTAAATGAACAGGGAAGTGATGGAAAAATTTAGAACTAAAAATTTTAAAAAATTAAAAATTCAATAAAAAGAAAAAACTTGAAAGCTAATGGAGTTTGAAGGTCCATTCAGAAAGACATAGCGACGTAAATTAGGTGCCAAATGACATGAGCCAGGGTGAATAGAGACATTAAAGGAAGAACTAAAATGTCTCCCTTGTATGGGTCCAAGCCTGGCTGTCCATGTCAACGGCGGAGGCATAAACGCCCCTGTCCAAATCAGCAAAACGCTCCAAACCAGTCCCACACGTGTCTGAGAATGAACATCTGCAGCCTCATTACTTACTGTTCTGGCTCCTTTGGAATATATGAACAAGCCTTTTGCTTCTGTTTCTCCTCTTTCACACACACACACACACACACACACACACACACACAAACGCACGCTTATATGTAAGTACGTATGCATATGCTTACATAATGATGTATGTTAGATGCTTACATGTGCACCAACATGTATATGCACGTACATAAACTTCATTGTATGTTACGTTAAATGTATGATTTATGTATTATGTACTTGTAATTTACACATACAATTAACATGTATTAGTCCATTAATATATATTTATATTGTAATTTATGGCATATATTTTTATGATTCCTATGATTTTTCTTTTTCTTTCCAAATTGCAAACAATTTTCTAGGCTTTTGAAAATTCAAAGGAGCACAACTGATATTTTTATTTGTTTCATTTTGTTTTCATTTGTTTTAAAACATAATTTCTACCTGAAATATTTGTAGTGCTTCAAACTTGTGGAGTCCCCTCTGCAATGGATTGGGGGGGATGCCTTTTAACGTCTCTTCTTTGGGAATAATATGTTTTTCATACTTTTGCAAAATTAATTTTTGACTAAAAATCATATCTTTGATAAATTCAACTCCACCTTTGTTATTCAATTCAACAAACATTTTAAAGTACCAGTTGCTGCTGTTCAGTCATGTCTGATTCTTCATTTGGGGTTTTCTTGGCAAAGAGACTGGAGTGGTTTGCCATTTTCTTCTCCTGAGGCCCAGGGCCCAGTGCTCCATGCACAATGGCGCTGCCTAACAGTTCTGGTAAAGTACCAGACGTTGTGCTAAGTGTTTGGCGATGCAAAGGTGGGGGGAGATGTAACAGTGGAGGATTAATGAAATCAAGTCAGTCTTTTATCTACTGGGCTATAAATGTCAAACACTTTTTTTAAGCTCTGTGACCAAGAAGAAGTCACTTACCTTCTTCAAGAGTCAGTGTCCTTATTTGGGGATAATCTGGTAACGAGTGTAAAGCATTTTGCAAGTTTTCGAATGTTATATACGTGCCAGCTAATAATAACCCTATCAAAGGCAAAAGAATCCTCCACCCACAGAGCACTGGGCTTGAAGTCAGGAAGACTCCTCTTCCTGAGTTCAAATCTGGTCTCAGACACTTATTAGCTGTGTGATCCTGAGCAAGTCACCTAACCTGTTTTCCTCAGTTGCCTCATTTGTAAAATGAGCTGGAGAAGAAAATAGTAAAGCAAGTTGAGGCCAGCCAGGGGATGTACAGCAGAGACTTTGTGTCCCCGAAGAATGTCATGGTTGCTGTGAAGGCCTAGAAAGATCATTGATCATTGGACTCTGGAAATACGACTGACCATTTTAGCACCAGTCAGTGTGCTCCAAAGCCCGTCTCTTCAAAGCCACAAAAATTTTTCTTTCCCACTTCACTTCCCCTTCTAACTCTTGCACAGAAACTACATTTATTTTATTTGTACTAAAGCTTTATTAATTTCACATGGTCAAAATTTTCCTTTTTATCTTTTATGGTCATCTCGACTTCTTATATAGTCAAGAACTCTCTACTTATTCATAGTTGTAAAAGATACCCTGCTTTTAACACTTACCAAAGACGTGACCGTAGGTAAATCGCTTAACCTCCTTGGGCCTCAGTTACCTCATCTGTAAAATGAGAGCATTGGACTAAACAGTCTCTGAGTTCCCTTCCACCTCTTCCCCATCATCCCATTCCCTCACTCAAATCCAATCCATCTGCAAGTCACGTCATCATCTTCTTGCAGTCCTGGTCCTCTTCAAGAATGACGGACAAACCATGAGCACAATTATCCCTCTAACTGTTTATGAAAGGATATGTTCTATCTAGGACATGCGTACATTGAACATTTGTTCTAGCAGTCAGCGTTCTGAAGCGCATCAAATAGCACTGTCTTCAATTGCTTCTGCATCTTGTTTACTGAATCTGTTCTACTAATCAATTTTTTCTGGTTTTTTCTTAACTAATACACAGCAATTTATCAGCTTAGTTCCTACTAGTATAGTTTGAGACCCGGCAGGGCTCGAACTTTCTTTCTTTTTCTTTTCCTCATGATTTCTCTTTAGACCCTTGAGCTTTTGTCGTGCCGGGTGATTTTGTTACTGCTTCGTCCTGTAAAGTAACTCTGTTATTTTGATTGGTGTGGCATTAGGTATGCAAGTTAATTTATGTGTTATTATTATCATTTAAAATTAGCATAGCCCAAACATCAGCAATTAATGTCTCTCCAATTATTTATCTTCCTTTATTTCTGTAAAGAGTGTGTTGTGGTTGTATTTTTATAATTTGTGAGTGTTCTGGTAAATAGATTCCATATGTTTCATTGATTCTGTGGTTATTTTATGTGAAATTTCTTTTTCGTTATTTATCTCTTCCTGCTGGATTTTATTAGTAATATACTAAAAGACTGGTGATTTGTGTGGGTTTGTTGTATCTCTTGGTACTTTACTGAAGTTATTGTGTTTCTCCTATCTGTTATTTAGGATAAAATTATTTAGTCTTTCTCCAAATGCCCTTCATTTATTATAACATGTGTTAATCAAGAACTTTGCTGCTGTTTGTCCTTCATTCTAGAAGAGGACCATGACCTTATGGAAGTGAATTGGATTTAAGTGAGGGAAGGTTGTGCAAAGTCACCAGCCTCACTTTCTGCTCCAGAGCCATCTGGGTCCAGTGGTGAGATATAGATCAGGAAAAGTAGAGATGGCCCTGGAATCAGAAAGGACATTTGGTAGGACAAGAAAAGGGGAATTTATAAGGAGTCATAATAGAAGGAAACACACAATTAACAACCATAACTATGAATGTTAATGGCATAATTAAATCATAAAAAAAAACAAAGCAAAAAAAAAAAATTGAGACCCTCAATGTTCCTCTTTAAGATCTACACAAGTCTATCAAAAAGAGAAACAATAGAGCAAGAATCTGAGAAGAATTTTAGAAAAGTTATTTATGACAGAGTCCTAGTAATTACTGAATGAGAATTAAAGGGACCACACAAATTACTTGGCTTTTGGTGGCATCTTTACAAAAAGTGACCATGTGCTAGAGCAGTGGTTCTCAACCTTCCTCATGCTGCCACCCTTTAATACTCTTATGTGGGCATATCTGCGTGTGGGTGGACCCACCTGGAGAGAGATAGAGGAGCGGTGTCTCGGTTCCTAAGATTGTTGGAAATATGTGTCTTCCGATGGTCTCAGGCGACCCCTGTGAAAGGGTCATTTGACCCCAAAGGGGTCACAACCCACAGGTTGAAAACTGCTGTGCTAGAGCATAAAGCTTTGAAAATACAAGAGAGAAAAAATATTAATCAAATCCTTGGTACTTGGACTCTATATTTCTGACTGCTTACACTATGTTTTTGTTGACCTGGAAACGACTACAATCTTCTTAGTTATATTCAATTTGGGGTTTCTTTCAGTAGGTGATCGATGGATTCTTTTTATTTTTATTCACCCTCTAGTTGTAATTTGTAGATACAGGCAATTTTCTCCTATAATAATAGTATCTATGGATTCCAGATTTAACAGATTATGCCTGACTCAGACTAGACACCAGATAGTTTAGATTCAGGATTAGAATTAAATGAGGCATTATGGGTCATTTAACAATGAACAAAAGTGGATTTATTTAGCCAGAGGAGGGAAAGGATATTAACCAAGAAAAGGCATCAAGGATAACTTGAGATGATTTGGCTAAATGAAGCTCCTTTACCTCTTAGTTGCCCATAGTGGTCTGTTAACCAACATCAGGGTAAATCTGGAACTACTTGTGGCTACTGTCTATTGATAGACAATTATATCAATGGTCCAGGCCTTTAGGTTCATGAGCCAATTAAGTCTCAATGATGTTTTCAATACCTTTAAAAAAAAAACTAACCTGGGGCAGCTAGGTGCCTCAGTGAATAGAGCACTGGCCCTGGAGTCAGGAGGACCTGAGTTCAAATTCTGACTCAGACACTTGACACACTTATTAGCCATGTGACTTTGGGCAAGTCACTTAACCCCAACTGCCCTCCAAAAAGCAAAAAAAAACCCAAAAAACTAACAAGTTGAACGTGAAAGGAAGGGGAGTAGGGTACAAGATGTTGTTCCCAACATACAGGTATTTTTAGAAATCTAACGACTCTTAAATGATCCCTCCTAAAGCTACATTTCAGTCCTGTTCTCTTTGATAGTATTTGTCTCATGAGTTCTAATTTTGACCTTTTTATTATTATTACTTCTTATTTTCTCATTGAAATTATTGAGTTCTAATGACTCCATTCTGCTTTTTACTGAGTACCCTACGTGGATCATATTTTCTACTTTCTGTTCTGTGCTTTTTAATTGTTCCTCCTTTTTTTCCCTCAAGAACTCAAATTTCATTTTTCAAAAATTTCTTGTTTACTTCCAACCTTGTGGCCAACTCATTTTTTTTCCCCTTAAGGCTCTGCTCATACTTATTGTATATTTATTCCTCTAGGCTCTTCTTAAGCCATGGTATCTATTCATTGTGTTTAGAGTTTTCTTTG
This sequence comes from Pseudochirops corinnae, assembly GCA_028646515.1. Classification (NCBI taxonomy): domain Eukaryota; kingdom Metazoa; phylum Chordata; class Mammalia; order Diprotodontia; family Pseudocheiridae; genus Pseudochirops; species Pseudochirops corinnae. The sequence goes on along the minus strand of CM053590.1, from coordinate 207,075,501 downwards.
TTCATGGTCTCCAACCTCAGTTCCTGGATTGAAGTTTTGTGCCAAGGCCAGGTCATACCCTCTCCCATATACTTGGATAGAGTTGGAATGTAGGAAGGCCTTTTTCAGTTTTTTCCACTCTGATCTATGGATGCTGTTAATAGTATCCTCCTAGAGTTTTGAATGGCAAGGGTACTTCCTGGTTACCCATTCTGCCCTTTGCCCCAGTCCTAGCCTTTCTCAAACAGGGGGATGAACCCAGAGTTGGGGTCAGACCCTACCCTCCAGATCAGTACCTGATTGCTGCCTCTGTTTCCCGGGATCCAGTACAGGTCCTGGCTTCATCCACGTTTTGGCATTGGAGTTAGTTTTGTGCCCTACAGTATCTCTGATAGGCCATAACCAGATATCAGACGTTACACTGACTATTACAGGCTTCTTAGATGACCACAAATGTCTCATTTATATCTCCTTGATCTCCAAAGGTACCATCAAATAACAGAAATTATACTTCATCTCAGGCCTCCTAGAGGATCACCACTCTGGCTCACCATTTTTGGGGTCATCCCTTACTGGAAACTGACCTTGTCCCTTACTGTTCTGACATGTTGTCAGAGACCTTACTGTTTCAGGCCTCTTGGGGAGGCCCAAGGCATACACTATTGCTACCTTGGGGAGAGAAGGCTCTATCTTCTTGCATGTGATCTATAGGGAAATTCTTGTGCTATAACTCTGACAGTCTAGTGCCAAGCTCCTGCTGGCGAAAGGCCCCTATTCGGGCAGCTTGGTGCCACGGTAGATAAAGAGCTGGCATCAAGTCAGAAAACCCAAGTTCAAATTCTGCTTCATGCATTTACTAGTCATATGACCCTGAGTAAGTCACTTACCTTCTGTTTGCCTCAGTTTGTAAAATGACGAAATAACAGCTCCTACCTTTCAGGGTTCTTACAAGGGTCAAATGAGATGCTATTTATAAGGGGCTTAGCATAGTTCCTAGCACATAGTAGGTATTATATACATACTTGTTTCCTCCCTCCCTCTTTATTGGACAGTATGCTGGCTTCGGGCTTCCATAGCATGTCCTAGACACACTTCTGTCCATCTCCTTGTTTAAGTCCTGAATTGGAAAGAGAAGTTCCCTGGTTTTATCAATTACTTCATCTGGTGCCTTTTAAAATGTCTTCTGGGCAGTTTCTTAGACAGCCAGGTTCAGCTCCAACTTCACACACCTCTGTCTTCTTCATATTGCTTCTTCAATGCCGAGTCACGCAACATTGAATTGACAAACCCTATAGACCTCTTGTGAAGAATAACTTAATCCCTAAACCTAGATTGGATAACATGAGAGATGAGACCAAGGAAATACTAAGATCTGAAGAAAGAAAGTTGAATCTGGAGTCACTGAAAAACTAAACATGACAAAATCCAGAAATTATGCCTAAGAACCAAAGAGATGACAAAAAACATTAGAATGGCATCAGTGTCAGAGAAGAGAAGAGGCTGTAGATGGGAGAAAATAACTTGGGTGAAATCAAAAGGACTTGGCAACCAATTGGATACAGAGGATGAAAGACAGCAAGGAGCTGAGAATGATGCCAAGGTTGTGAACCTGGGTGACAAGGAGGATGGTGGTTCCCTCAATAGTAATAAGAAAGTTGGGAAGAGAAGAAGGTTTCAGAGGAAAGATAACTTTTTGATTTCTGTTTGCTCTCTACTTGGATAAATGGGTTTACTTGATAGTCACTATTTGTGATGGCCTTATGGGTAACTAGCAATTGCTGAGAAGGTATGAAGCCTGCAACTATAAGCTTGAGGTCCTCCATTCAACTTTAAGGGAAAATGACAGGAAAGCAGCTTGCACTTAAAAAAATCCTCTAGACCAATAATATTTAGGAAGGTAGACAGATGTGATTCTTTTAGGAGAGAATATCTTAGCCAGACTTATGTCTGTTTGTCCTGCTCTCCTCCAGGCAGGAATCAAGTCTTTTTTGGAGAGCAGTGGGCAAAATTCCAGAAGTATCTATTCATATCTTCCCATGAGGCACATTTGAACATATACATACATATACATGCATACATTTGTGCATATGTGTGTACAGAAATGTGTATACATGTGTACATATATGTATATATGTATGCACCACACACGCATATCTATATGCTCCATGGGTAATACACACATATCCTACGGTTGTTAAACAGACCCAAGGATATATAGCATGAATACTTGAGTATTTTATTTCCACATAGAAACCTGTTCTCTATACATAATAATACCAAGAATAATTTCCACAAAATGTGAGGTTTTTCAGTTTAAGCCTGACTTAGCCTTGAATCTATTACCATCTCTCTTGAATAGAACTAAGTATGTTTACCAAATTTTAAAAGTAGTAAAACCAAAATATCTTATTAATCACTTGATGTACATGTGAGATATCAAGCTAGATGGTTTCACCAAGTGCCTTATTAAACAATTTATTCATCTTATGAGTTCTTCCTCCAAAGATGTCAAAATGTCTGTTGAACTGGCTAGGTATAAAATGTTTAACATACACTTTTAGAACTGTAAAATATGCCATGACAGAATTGGAAAGTACTCACCAGAAAATCCATGTTTTAATGAAACATTAATGAACAATAAACACTTCTTTGTTTCAGGATACAAAAAAAGATTGCTAGATATTCATAGAGCACATGAGAAACAGATCATAAACCTCCAGAAATACTTGTAGAATAAGCAGATATCGCTTCACTAAGCAATTGTAAAGACCGATAAAAAGTGCATGCCTTTGGATTTGATTAATGTAAATGAGAGTAGCTCCACCCCACATGAAGAAGCCTGTGAAATGATTCAAAGAATGTAATCCAAAGGCAACCTTTGCATGAACTCAACAATATACCAATGAAGAGGCATCCCAAAATCAGGCTGCTAGAATTACAAACTAACAGCTCACCAACTTTTGTGGACTGAGGAATGATAAATCCCTGTACTACAAACACAAAATCCAAAATAACCTTGAGAATTTTACAAATAACCTGTCATGAAAACAGATCGTTAAAGACAAAAGTGTTCCCATCATTAATCACTAGAATCATCAATAATCTTTTAATAAGTGCCTATATGTTCTGGGCACTGTGCTAAGCACTAGAAACGCAAAAAGGGGCAAAAGACAAGTCCTGCCCTCATGAAACTCATAATCTAATGGAGGAGACAAAATGTAAATAAATATATACAGAGCAAGCTATATTGCTTCATTAAAATAGTATTAAAAGAAATAATTAAAAGATTAAATTCAAATTTAAAAAATAATTAAAAGCACCGGAATTAAAACAAGTTAGGGAAAGGCTTCCCATAGAAGGTGGGACTTTAACAGGGACTTACAGGATGCCAGGAAGGTCAGTAGTTAGAGCAGAGGAGGGAGAGTGTTCTAGGCATGGGGTCTGAACATTACAATGATCCCGAACATTTTTTTAAGAACAACATTTTAAATAGGTATCAGTATAATGAACATCCATATTATCTAGACTGGTGGGAATTAAAAGCTTTCAAAATATTTTTTTTAAAGACCTTGAAGAAGAAAGAAAGATGTGTAAGAATAAGATGAATTAACTTCATCTCTTTTATTGGGACTGGTACTAGAAGTTTTCAGCATCAGTAGATGACCTTGCTTCCCAGGACCCTTCTTCCATTACAAAAACAGGTCATTTCATTCATTCACACACAACAGTCAGCTAGACGCTAAACAGAAAAGCATAATGACAATATAGCAACTTGTCCTTGGATTGTTTCTATCTCTCCCCAATCAAAACAGATGACAAGAATAAATAGAGGTGATGGTAATAAAAGCAACACCAATGTCAACATGTATGGATGGGATCCAGCCTTTCTCTGTGGTTCGTGCAGTGTCCCTTTCACCAGTCTCTGGAGAATGGTCACATGCTCATCCACAGAAGGCTATTATTCTACATTCACTTTTTCCCTTGCCAGACAGAAGAGCACAAAGGGAGGATTAATGGTTATGGCACTGGGCCATCTTCTTCAGACAAGTGGAATTCTCACAAAACTTTCAGATCTTCCCCTCCTATGGACCAAACTTCTCAGAGGTAGAGCCCAGGCCTTCCCTCACTATAGCTATTATTCATAAGAAGCACCTGCAAAGTGGCCAAAGATAACCCTGAATGCAGCTCTCTGAGAGCCAAAAAGAGAGATGTTTTGCTAGCTTTGGTTTTGAGATCTTTGTTTTGGGGAAAACACATTAAAATTTTGGAATCATTTGCCATGTTCTCAAGGAAGCAACATTTATACCCTATGAACCAGCTTGATACAATGGGAGGATCACCAGACTTAGATGTAGAAAACAAAGACTTGAATGCTGGATATTTTATTAACCAACTTGTGTGACCTTGAGTAATCTTCTTCATCAACTTCCTCATCTCTAAAGTGAAGACTTTGATCTAGATCCTTTAAGCTTGTGATCTTAAGATGAAATGTAAGCAGGTGGAGCCAAGATGGCAGCGTAGGAGCAGCAACATATCGCAGCTCTCACATAGCCACCTCAAAATACCCATAAAATATGACTCTAAACAAATTCTAGAACTCCAAAACGCACACAAATATACTTTCTGCTAAAGGCAGCATGGCTAGGAGGAACCATCTCAGCTCTGTGAGCCAAAACCAGCCCAACCTGAAACCACGGCTTTGCCCTGGAGGCAACTGGACAAGATGAGCCCTGGCTGGAGCTTCAGGAGAGCAGATCTGTGGCAGCTGTGGCAGTATCCAGAAATATCAAGCTATAAGAAAAAAGGACTAAGTAAAAGGTCAGTGGAGCTCGGCTAAATTGGGGAAGAAAAGCAGGTCCGGCCAAACTGCCTCCAGGCCAAGGAAGCCGCAGAAACGGAGGTCTTGTACCCCTCCTCTATACTGCCACTTCATAGCTCCCAGCCTGCAGACTGCAGAGGGACCAAGTGATCATTCAGAGGCCAAGTGCTCTTGTGTTGAGCAGCCTGGATCCAGATCACAGTCTTGGGTGGGGGTCCTAGGGTGTCTTTTCAGTGAGTCGGAGTTGGGGAGGGACCCAGAAGCCTCCTAAAAGCTCTGGCAGCTGGGAAAACCCCAGCAATTTGGGACAGAACTTTCCCCTCTGGAAGCAGAGTGCCACAGAGCTAAAAAAAAAAAAATTACTGACTGGCCAGCCATGAATAAGTATGGGAAGCAAAGTAAGAGCAGTAACCAAACTCTGGATTCCTTCTTTGGGGAAAAGAAGGATCAAAGCAGAGAATGGGAGGAAGACAACACAGTCAAAACTCCCACACCAAAAGCTTCCAAGAAACATGAAGATTGCCTAAAAACTAGAGATGAGCTTAAAAAAGATTTTGAAAACCAAATGAGAGAAGTGGAAGAAAAATTGGGAAGAGAAA
>CM053590.1:207026576-207069604 GCA_028646515.1 Pseudochirops corinnae | reverse complement strand
TGTGTAGTTACACAGAACATCTCCACAATGGACATATTGTAAAAGACTGACTATATTTCCCTCCTTCCTATTCTGCCCCCCCCACTTGTTCTATTCTCTACTTTGTCCCTGTCCCTTTACAGAAACATGTGCTTCTAACAACCCTCCCCCGCAACCTGCCCTCTCCTCCATCATTCTCCCTCTCATACCCATCCCCCCTGCTCTCCTGTAGGGCAAGATACCCAATTTAGAGTGTATGTCATTCCCTCCCTAAGCCAAATTCAATGAGAATAAGGTTGACCCTTTCCCTTTTGCTTCCTGTTCTTCCCCTCCATTGTAACAGTTATCCCTTGCCTCTTCTATATGAGATAATTAACCCCATTCTGTCTCTCCCTGTCTCCTCTCATTCCTATCCTCTTCCACCTCAGAATTTTACCTTTTAGAGTATCATCTCTTCCTATTGAATTGATCCTGTGCCCTCTATGTACACATATATACACAAACTCAGATACATATTCACACACATATATATATTTGTTTAGAGTCATATTTTATAGGTATTTGAGGTGGTTATGTGGGAGCTGCGTAGTTTTCCTTCTTCTACTCTGCCATGTTGGCTCTGCTGCACTTCTGGAGAAAATGTTATTGTTGAAGAGGTACAGGCTCTGGGAACCCCCTTGAATTCTGATTGGATCTTCCCATTTGATGAGGCATTTGCCTGAGGCCATAAGCCTTTCTTTATAGCTTGGCCCAAATCTCTGTTCCTAGCCTAGCCCTCCTTTGTCCAGCTACTTCCCACCCTTGATCCTTCCAAAATATCTATATACCCTTAAACTAGCCTAGCCCTCCACTGTCTCATCTCCAGGTAGCCTCCAGCTATTTCCCACCCTTAATCTCTCATCACTGGAGTCTGACCTCATCTAATTCCTCCCGAAGACCCTCTCCAAACTCCTCCTCTAGATCACCCCTAGATTTCTCCCACAATCTTTCTATATATAAGACCTCATCTTCCCTCTATGAGAAAAGGGAAGGCCAGAGAATGACCTAGCACAGACTTAATCTATGTCAGATGATTCTGGCCACTTGTCCAGTACAAGCATCACAGATACCAAGGCTCCTTAAGAGTCTACTCATTATGGCAAACCTTTAATAAACTTTGCTTTTCTTTGGCTGAGAGAAGACTTGAGTGGAATTCATTCAGCAGGACCTGGCGTGTTGGTATATTGAGGTCTCATGCACCCCTAAACCTTAAACCTCAATATTTTATGGTTCCCTGAACATTTTATGGTGACCTCAACATTTTATGGAACTCTGACCTCTACGGTTGTGATTTCAGAAATAAACTGAGGAAGCAACTCCTTCAACCCTCCCCACCCCCATCCCAGGGAGAGCTTTTGTTCTCAAGTAGCTTCAACTGCCATGCTACAGGGAGAGTAGAGACTCGCTGTGACTTCAGCAGTGTGATTGTGTGATCTGGATTGAGTATGATTTGTACTCAGAAATGAGAGTGCTGGATGACTATGGTGCTGTGGATACAGTCAAGTGAGTTACTCCTATGAACCGCCATCTGGCTGAAGTAATTAAGCACCTGAGGGAGGTGGGAGGAAGCATGTGTCTGATGAGTCAAAGCCACCACCATCTTGACCACCAGCTGCCCTTAAACCCTAATGGAGACAACCCAGCATCCCATGAGTTTTAGACATGACAGTGCCCCAGAAATCAACAGATCAGTTTGTACCACAGTGGAGAAACCACTGTGAAGATGAGTCCGTATTACCCCACAAGCAACAACTTCTAACCAACTGCCACCAAAAGACAGATAGGCACAAGAGCCCTATGTGACAGCACCATCTTGGTTCCAGTCCAGCCCTCCTAGCCATCATCCAGAGGGAGAAGGAGTCAACCATTCCTGTTATACCCAGAGTAGGCAAGACAACCTAGCTGAAGCGGCAAGGCATTCTGGGTGAGACAGGAGGCAGCATGTGCCACTTTCACTTTCAGTGTCTCCAGTCAGCTACACAGGGAGAGTTCTATAGTCTCCTAATCAATGTGATTTTTTTCACCTGGAGTCTCAAGTTGCTCAAAAGATGTTTTATTGACATTTTTGTAATGTTTCAAATATGGTGAAGATCAAATGAATGTGGACACTTCTTTCCTCCCCTCTACCTTTACAGAAGTAGCCCAGGATCTTGGGAGAAGCCATGTGAGGTGGTGCCTCAGGCACTGCCACTTTCCCATTTTCTTTTTCCATCCTGAGAGACAGGCTTAATAGGAAACCAATCCAACTAAGGGGTAGGTAGAGCGATTGACTAAAGAGAAAACTGTGGTGCTAAAGGAGGTGTAGGGAATAAATAGAGCCACTTTCAGGAGGGTGGAGGACACTTCAGGAGGATCAACTAGTTCTACCCAGCCAAACACCACTTACCTCACACACAGCTGGCCGTGGGCATCATGCCCGATAGTGGGGGAGTGACTATTATCCCTTCTGCTTCAGGAATTTGAGTGCTGTTTTAATTCTTCCTTCTGCTTCTTTGAAGCAGAATTTTTCTCCCATTACTGCTACAAACAGGAGATTCATTTGTTCTTTACATTTTATTCTCTATTTTTTCCCTTTTACATTTTTCATGTTAGTCCCATTTTCCTTTGATGCTTTGAATTTGGGGGTGAATTTAGTTCATTTTCTGTGTTTCTATTTGCAAGAATTATTGTTTGTTGAGTCTCATCGTTTCCATTCTCAGCGTTGATTATCTTTTTAAAAAAGACCTTTGTTCCTTTCTCACTGGAATTTCACAGCCTAATTGAAATCCTGTTACTATTTTTAATTTTCTCTTTTTTTGCTCCTGGTTATCTAGTCTCCCACATGTGCTTGCCTCCATTTCACCCAATCCATTGCACTCCTCTGGTGAATTTACATACGAAAGAGTGTATTATAGGATTTTAATTGTGATGCTAAATGTGAATTAATTGCCAATGGCTGTGCAAATGGAATGTCCTTACTATCCTGGCTGCCCATTGGCTGTTTGCTTTAGAGTTACTTAAGAAATGTCCCTCACTTAGAGCCATTTATTCAGCTTTAGTTATTACATACCTGCTTTGCTTCTCTACTATAGGTTTGATGAGTATAGCATCATGTATCAATTTATGGCCCAGACGAGGTATAAGTTACTTTAAACACGTCATGATGTGTTTAACATGAGATACACGTAGGACTTGCTTGATTTTAGTGGTGAACCCAGGGAATGAAAACAAGGACATGCCAAAGGCATCAAAAAGAGAAACCAATGAATTAGGAGACAGGGTACAGGGACAAGGGACCAGGTAATTCATAGCAAGTATAACGATAGCAGGAAACTGTATGAGACAGTTAGGTGGCTCAGTGAATAGAGTGCTGGGCCTGGAGTCTGCAAGACTTGAGTTCAAATGTGACTTTGAACACTTACTAGCTGTGGGACCCAGGGCAAGTCTTAATCCACTGGAGAGAGAAACGGCAAAGCACTCCAGTCTCTTTGCCAATAGAAGCCCAGGACAGTATTGCCCTGCTATGGTCCACAGGGTCACAGAGAGTCAGACTGAATAACTGAAGGACAAGGAAACAGTACCTGGAAACTGATACAAGTATGCCTTCCAGGGGGGAGGAATTTGTTAAGGACATAGAGGCCTTCAGGGCCCAAGAGAGCCACAAGGATATAACTTCAAAGGGAATACTTGGAGCAGAAGGGGACAACTCTCTGGCCAAAACTAAATCCACTCTCCCAAAGAGAGCCACCTTATTCCCAGGTAGGACCACAGTGACATACCCTGCAACAGAAAAGGATAGTTCGGTCACATGTGCCTAAGACGCAGATATTCTTCCAAACTGTACACAGGAGTACTACCTGAGCAGATCAGTCCATAAACTTTAATTTATCACCTGTTTATGTGCTATGCACTATGCTGAATGTTAGAGCTGAAAAGTAAGGTAACAGACAGTCCTTACTCTTAACGAGAGACCATGTGCACACACCATCATGCACTGATACGTTACATGTTGGATAAACTGGAAATGATCAACAGAGGGAAAGCAGGGGAGGAAATGATTCTTTGGGGTACACAGAGAAATCTTACCTTTGAGCAGGCCCCAAAGTAGATATCTCATTGCAGACAGATATTATAAGAGGTCAGACATAATGGACCCAAAGGCCACTGTTTCCTCACCCCTGCAATAAGTCAATGGTAGGAATCTTCTTAGAACAGGCCGCTTTTGTCCTCCTGAGGAGGACTTGGTATAGGTCTGAAGAAAGTATGAAATGAACTTTTACAGGGTTGGCAAGCATCTAAAAATGACAAGGTATTTGATTTAAAATGTCAGAGAGGGGCAGCGAAGTGGAGCAGTGAATAGAGTACCAGCCCTGGAGCCAGGAGGACCTGAGCTCAAATCCTGCCTCAGACACTTAACACAAAACTCACCATGTGACCTTGGGCAAGTCACTTAACCCCAATTGCCCTACCTTTCCCCCTGTGGTCTTTGCAAATAAGAAAACTTGTAATTTCAGAAATACTTACAAAAGCTTGAATGATTCTAGAGCCCTGAACTAAGGACAGAGATGGTGTTTACTGAGCTTGGCAGCACCATTTGGCATAAAGGGAAATTGCCATTAAAATCACATCACAGTGCACAACCCTCTTATAAGACCCCATCAAAGAGCAGTCATTGCCAACAGGCTTTGCAGGTAGATTGGTTCAAGGGTACCCCTAAAGACTGCTATAGCAAAGAAACACCTGTTGACACATGACAGACACATGCACCATATGAATGTATTTTATCAGTTGGGAGAGGCCGAAAGATAGATTTGTGCTTCGAAACTGGATCCAGTCCTCTCAGGAATGTCTTCCAAATGGGCCATGAAAATTATGCAGAAGAGTTGTGCTTCAGTTATACAACTGAACCAAAAAATTCACCCAAAATCTGGTGGGAGGTAGATCAATGGACAAAACAATTCTTGGAAAGATAAAGGAACAACGGAATATGGCCCATGACAGTCAGATATACAAACATCACCATCATGAGAAATACAGAAAGCCAGGACAACTTTTTCTTACAGCCTTGGAGAAGATGTCTATTCAAGGCTAGATGCATTCATGCTGTGAATGTAGCTCTGGTATTATAGAAGCATAGGGATGAAGAGCCAGTGGGAAAAGATGGAACCAGGGAAAGATATTGCCCTGGGCTCTGAAATTAGTGAGAATGACCTTGTCAGAAGTCCTTATGGGCCAACCTCAGGTTCCCATACAGAAGTGATGGTAAAGATTGAGGAATCAGAATACCTCACAACAGAATCCAAATGACCTTCACGTTCTGGCATTCTACAAGAGACATTTAAGAAATACACTTTTAGAGCTTCTAAAAGAGGCTGGACTTCGAGAACTAAGTGATAAAATTATCTATTTCTGGGATTATTAAGGTGAGCCTGAATTTTTTCCAAGAAAGTTGCTCATGTGATCAGAATAGTAGGTGTGAAGCTGGCGTGTCCAGATTTATCATCTATTAATGTAGTGTCAGTGTTAATGGGAACACAATTCGGTCTAGTTAAGACAGTGGATCTGATATCCAAACACTTTGACCATCCATGAAGACCATACAGGAGAATAGAGGCAAATGGTGAACAATAGAGGCAAACAGTGAACATCATAAGAAAATGGGGCCTTCGAACTCAGAATTGGAGACGGAAAAAATTTATTTTATTGATTCCCTGATGGCAGAGGGATTAAAAGATTGGTTGAGGTAAAAGCTCAGAGAAATGGCAGGTATATTTTCACTGCCTGGATGGGAAGTGGAATGTGCTTGAAGAGAGTGGTCATTGTCAAACTCAGCCTTCCCAACATGGAAAACATCAATGAAGGGGTGGATGGGATTGTGGGTTTTTTATGTAGCTTTTTTCTTTTAGAATTACACTTAAATAAAATTTATGGATTCTTGAAATATTGGAATAAATACCTGAAACCAGAGGTGTGGGTAAGTTATTTTGCATTTGTGAGAAGATTGATTGGCCTAAGGTTCCTGGGGTGCCCTCTTCCAGCAAGGGGCCCTACCTCTGGACTCACGTGAACCTAATCGGGTCCTGAAAGAGCATGGGATCTTTCTTACTGTCCTTGGCATTTTATATTCCTCCCCCAGAGTAAAACACCAAGTACTATCACTTACAGGCCTATGTCTAAGGTCTTCACAAAAGAGATGAACAGAATCCATTAAGAAAGTTACTATAACATGCAAAGGAGCACAGTGGAGTTGGAAGCAGAGGAACTTGAGAAAATACAATACAAATTCAAAGCATGGGAACTGGACTCTACAATCCTTGAAGGTAGGCCCATCTTGCCAAAGAAACCTCCTATAAAACCATCCACCCAAGCTCTGAATTTTGACCTGGAGACTGAGAAAAAGATATAGGAGCAAGAGGCAAAGAGGTCAGAAGAGGATCACTTTCATTCTGGGCCTTGTCCTCCCAGGATCTTGGAAGATGTTGCAGGTATTCCAGAGAAGAAGCTTCCTACCATAATCCCAAAACCTTCTGTCTTTGCTCTGAAGAACAGAGCTTGTGTATTCACCAGAGAGGATGAGGAGAAGAAGAACCAGCAGTGATCAGAGCTCACCCCATGCCCTACACTATGGGGTACCCTCTAAGTCCCAAATACCAGAGCAGAGAACCGTGTAAATTTGCCCCTTCTCCTTTGATTCCTGGGGCAAAGAAAAGAAATTACAAAAGGTTCCTCTTTTCTCTCTCCTGATAGTTTGATCCTTAAAACATTAAAAACTTAATAGGACAACCATTTCAATTTTGTTTTGATGCTACATTGTCTGAACAATTCATTCCCTCAACATCTGTCTTTTGGCAAGCCAGGGCATGGCTTAGGCTCATTCTCGTTTTGTTGGTCATCTTTCCCAAGCAGGATGGAACTATCAAAAGCAGTCAGGTCTGATTGAGAAGCCTAGGAACTCCTACACTCCTGAGGAAGCCCCTCTCATGTTCAACATTAGATCATCTGTACTCAGGGAAAGAAACACAAAGCAGAAGAGCCAGCCTGGGGCTAGCTTAGGCTCTCCTAGATGGAACATATGTTTGCCTCCTACATGCAAGCATTTTCCAGAGTTAAGAAGAGATAAGGAGGAGAGGAGATACAGAAGGGAGGGAAAAGCCCTTCCCTAACCTTGTGGGAAGTCTAAGGGAGAGACTACAAGGGTCCCAACATGACAGGCAGATGGACAAAGTGAGAGAAGTTGTCTCTACCTTTAAAGTAGGCTTCACTTGCTGCTTAGTGGCCAACGTTCTTTGGCCTCCTCCTCCCATTCCACATACATGTACACACACACACACACACACACACATTACCCATCCTCCCTCCCTCCCATCATAACATGGACCAAAGCATCTATAAAGGGATAGCACCACCATACCTAAGGGCAAGTTGCTGAGCATTGAGCTACATGTGTCCGTGTAAGTAGCTGAAAGAGTGCAGCTCAGCTCTACAAAGTCTCTGTGGGGTGGCCTCCACAGGCCCAACTCCCTAAATTTCGGCTCTGTGAGCTGAGCTGTGCTCTAGCCAGAACAGATGAGTGGGAGCCCCTCCTGATTAACCCCCACTACTTATCAAGCCGTAACTATTGTAGTGAGTCTCTAGACCAGGATTGGAGAACCTGCAACCTCAAGGCCACATGTGGCCTTCTAGATCCTTGGGTGTAGCCTTTTGACTATTATTATTAAGGGAATTTGTTCTGTGAAGTTTGGATTCAAAGGGCCTCATGACTGAAGGTTCCCCACCCCTGCCCTAGATTCTAGAGTCTAAAGCGGTGGTCTCAACCTTCCTAATGCTGTGACCCTTTAATACAGTTCCTCATGTTGTGGTGACCCCCAACCATAACATTATTCTCATTGCTACTTCATAACTGTAATTTTGTTACTGTTGTGAATCATAATGTAAATATCTGATGTGCAGGATACATTGTTACAAATTGAACATAACCCACAGGTTGCGATCCGCTGGTCTAGAGGCTTTACAACCTGTCCTTGATGAGAGACTTGCTTTGAATCCTTAAAGAAATCTATCTTCCCCTCTCTACAACAGTTATCTAAAAACACCCCTGAACAGATTATATCTGGCTTTTAAAAATCAAAGTTCTAAGCTAGAACTCAGGAAACCCTCATCTAGTCCTGACTATATTACTTGATCAAGTCTCCTCCCCTTCCCTGGAACTATTCATTTTTCTCATATATTAAAGGGTGTGTGGTTTAAATGTCCCTTCTTAAATTTGATATTTTGGTTCTATAACATAGTGGTTTTCTCACAGCAGATAATCTTAGCTGTGTGATTTTTTAGGGGATGTGGGAGGATATTTGTGATTTATTAATGTTAGGGAAATAAGGATTTTCTCCTCACTGACTCCAAGCCAAATATAGGCTGAAGTTCAGCAGTTTGGACAGACTGAGAGAAACAAATACAGTTCTTCCACTACAAATTTTGTTCCTTTTTTTGGTTGTGGTTGGGGCAGAGGGGAGGGGGTCATGCTGGTAGCAGTTTTTTCATGTTTTCCTCTTTTCCATTTGGATACTTCCTGATTTGGATGTTCTCAAGGCCCTAAGAATTCCAGCAGTTCAGTAATCTCTCTTTAATATGGTCACTTTGTGTTCTCTTTGTTAATTCTATCTGTAAGGCCTTCACTGGGGCAATGGTTGCAACTGTTCGGTTCCTTATTTTATGTCTTCAGTAACTTGGTTTAGGCTTAAAAGACAAAACAAAACAAAATAGGAACACACTATATTTAGGCTCTCCAGACCACATATATCTAAACAGAATATAAAACCTTCAAGACAGATGAAATTTGGGGCTTAAACTACTCGACAGCATTCCTTTAATGGTAGCTTTGACTACTAAATCACAAGGCTCAGGCTCTATCAATTCAGGCTGTCCAGTGGGATTTGTTGACTTTAACTCAACCGAGGCCTTAATTTAAGTTTTGCCAAGCTTATTTCAAAAACAACAACAACAATGACATGATGGCTATTTCGTAGGAATGACTTCAGATGCTTAACTTAAAAGAATACTGTTGAGACATTTTACAGGGTTAATTCAATAAGCAATCTGCTCCTTAGAGCTGATGATAAAATGTACCACTCAGTCATAGTTGCAGAATCTATCTGGAAAATCATCTAGTTCTGGTTCATGAATTTCTGAATGGATTCAATAAATATTCTTTAAGACTTCACTGTGTCTCTAACATGGAACCTGAACCCAGATGAGTCTGATTTCATTTCAGAGTTGCTATTAACAAGCTGTATAATCTTGGATGTCTCTTAGTATCTCTAAGTCCAGGTGATGAATTGTAGCCTAGATTTTGCTATAAAATATTGTTCCAAATTAATACAATAATAAAAACCTTTAGCTCTCTATGTCCTAACCCCATATCTTAAATTTCCCTTTCTCAGTATGAGCAATACAAAGGAAATCCATTTTCTGTAGCCACTTAGGATATGTATGCATCTAGCTGGTGGCATTTTCAGGCAGGATCATGTGAGGACATCAGTAGCCTCCCCAATCCACCCAGTAATGAGGCCCCCTGACTCATTTGGTCAAAGCAAGGCCTAAAGTAACAGCTGGAAGCTCCTTTTGTGCTAGTCAGAAGTTAGTATATCAACTAGCCTGCCACTTCCCCAAGCATCCTCAGTACCAGTCCCGAGGCCACATCTTACACACCAAGTGCGGGATCCCTCCTACTTCCTCTTTACACCTGGTCTCATTTGACCCAGAAAAGGACCCTGTAGTAGACTTTAGCAGTGTTGGCGCCCCGTTCTGCCAGGGATCCCAGGGGAGCTGACCTGACTACTGCTCATACTGTGAATGTTTTGCCCTCAGTAAAGCTTTCTTGCTTTTCTTCTGCCTGCTAGTTCCCATCTTGCGCTGTGTTCTATCTTGTCATGCTTCATTTCCCATCCTTTTAAGTTCTTTAAGTATCAGCGATTGTCCAGGGATGGGACTAATGGTCTTGGCAGCTACCGATGGCTGTCACATCCCCAGTCATGGCTCTAAGAATGTAGAATTCAAAGGCTGGATGACGAATCCCGAATCCCACACCTTCTTCCAGACACCGGAGACATTTAGGGCCAGACTAGGAGCCTGCCACAAATGACATACCCTTCAAGCTCTTTGCCATGCCAGCATAATTGGCACACAAGAGAGACTGCTGATCCTCCTCCTACCTTGCAGTCTTCCATGTCAGTACATTAAGAGAGATTGCCTAGATAAGATGAAGGAATACTCCTTCTTTAAAGACTCCAACACTTGGAAAGGGGGCTCATTACTCCTTTCCAACTCCTCATTTCAACAAGACCCATGTATGCAGCCTTAGTCTACAGCTCCACCTTTGCCCTTAACAGGAATAGACCAGCTCTCAAAAAGGAAAACAGAGGGAGTGAACTTGCCACTAAGAGGACCTTCTGGTTTTAAGAAACTATCTTCTGTCATTGAAATCTGCTTTTCATGACTCCTGCGTTACCTAAGGCAGAAGTTCTTAATTTTTTTATTTTTAAGTCAAGGACCCCTTTGGCAGTTTGATGAAGTCTCTGGACTCTTTCTCAGAATAATGATTTAAAATACATACATAGGATTATGAAGAAAATTATTGAAATGCAATTTTAAAAAATTAACCTCACAGGCCCAGGTTAAGAAGTCCTTCACCAGGGTAACAGTAATTAGTCCCACGTCACGTACCTTAAATCTCTGCCACTGCAAAACATAATAAGGGTTGTTCATGAATCAAAAACCATAAGATTCTCTTTCAACTTGACTCAGTTCCTCATTTGAGAAAACCTGGTGTTATGAAGCAGGGCTTGAGCCTGCTCCTTTCAGCAGCTCTGTGTAATACCTGTTCCTCTTTCTTCAGATAACACCAACAGCGGTTAGATCAGTGTCTAACTGGGAAGGGAATGAGTAAGTACATGGTGCCCACTGAGTGCCCGGTCCAATGCCAACCACTCATTTATAATTACTCATGTGATCCTCACAACAGCCCTAGGAGGTAAGGTTATTGTCCCCATTTTACAGGTGAAACAGAGTAAACTGAGGTTACATGACTTGACCAAGGTCACATAGCTAGTATGTGTCTGAGACCACATTTGAACTCAGGTCTTTCTGACCCCAGGCTGAATGTTTTATCAACTTCAGCACAAGATGTATTACCTCTAATTGGAAGATGAAATTCAAACTACTTAAACAGAAATTCGGGAGTAACTTTACCAAATAGAATAAGCTTTAGAATCAGCTTCTGCTGGGGTGCAGCACAGTGGAGGTGGGGGAAACAAGGAAGGGGAAGAGTCAAGCCCTTCCCCAACTGTTTGGGAGGAGAGGATTAGCATCAATCTGGCATGTCTTTTGTTGCAGCTTCCTGGCCGAAGTGAGCAGCAGCAGCAGCTGAGCCCAGCAGTGCTCAAGGCCAGCCACACTGGCCACCTGTCTTTTGCTCTGTCTTCCGAGCCTCAACTTTTTCCAAAAACCTCCACGCACTTGCTCACTTCTCACTCAATTCTCAGAATCATTTCCCTCTAGGCAAGGGGAATGATACTGTCTGCCTAGTGTACAATTCCCAGAAGTTCACACAGTGAGGGACCTGGGAGCCTCCTCTCTTTGCCTGCAGAAGAATCAGTCTCCTTCCAAACCTTTGCTACAGTTAGGTCAACTCACCAAGATCAAAACCTCCTTCCTTGATCAACACTCCCCTATATGTGGTCAGTCCCTAGTAAAATGTAAATTCCCAGAGGGGAAGAATGGTTCCTCTTCTCACATGTGTGTCCCCAGCACTTAGCACGTATATATTTTTCTTTTTTTTTCATTCATTCAACCTAAAAAAGGAACAAGGGGGAAGAGGGGAAACTGTCCATATCCCAGAACCCTCTCCTGAACCCACTATTATTGAAAGGGATAAGGGGCACCCAACTTCCAGGGGCCAGAGCCAAGACGGCAGAATAGGGAAAGCACGCAGCTGAGGAGCTCTCCCAACATTCCTCTCCAAAAAACTTCCAGATAATATCTCAAGTCATGTTCAGCTGAGGGAGTCATAGGAAGTTTGAGGAGGGATGAAAAGTCTGAAGTCCTGCCACAGAGAGGCACAGTAAGATTGCCTAGCAGCAGTGAGGGCTCAGTCAAGGTTTTGTAACATAAATCGCAGTGGATGAGTCAAGATGGTTGTGTGATTTTCTATGTCTTCTTATTTAACTGTTTTCCACTTCCTCATGACCACATGTGAGGTTTCCTTAGCAAAGATACTGGAATAGTTTGTCATTTCCTTCTCTAGTTGATCTTCCAAATGAGGAAACTGAGGCAAACAGGGCAAAGTGACTTGCTCAGGGTCACCCAGATAGTGATCTGAGGCCCGATCTGAACTCAGGCAGAGGAGTCTTCTTGACTTTATGGCAGACACTCTATCCACTGCACCACCTAGCTGCCGCATTTCTGTGCCTTTACTCAGCAACAAGTATGTAGGCATAAAGCAGATGATTAGTGGGAGTGATCCAAAGCTCAGATGTAGCTGGTTGTGGTCAGTGATATGATAAAGAAGGACAGGGATGCAAGAGAGGAGGACTTTATAGGACTGAATTAGTTCACTGTGGAGTCGAGATGGGAAGAGGAGGAGAGAGCGGCTAGTTCAGAGTAGATGGCCAAGGGATTGGAAGTCATGGTGCAGAATAAGGATTTGGTACAGGAATGCAGAAGGAGAGGTAAAAAGTCACTTTTTGACAATATTTATGCCACACTACTCCTCATATACCTCTTTCCACCATCCAGTTCTTGGAACCAAAATCAAATTAGCACTGGTATTCCTGGCAAAGATGGACCAATCAATTGTTCTATGGTTCCATTCACCATCTCAGTGACTTCTCAGACTAAATCATTCCTCCCTGGTCACCACTGCTTTATGTGTATAAGACAGATAACATAGCACACAGGAGGGCTGTTACCACAGGTTCATTCTTGATCTGGTCAGACAGGAAGATAGTTTCAGAGGAGTTAATAATCTTTGTTCTAGTCTAGTCTTCTCAAAGGGTTGCTGATAATAGGAGCACCAACTCCTACAGCATTGCTTAATCACCCTTGCAGGAGCTGGAGAGAAACAGGGGCAACTACCTTTACGTCTCAGTGGGGTCAACTGAGACAGACAGAACTTGTGCACTCCCCTAGATCCCTTCAAGTCCCAATGGGGGCCAGTTGATGCAAACACAAATTCCCCTCAAGCCTTGATGGGTCCCAGTCAAGACACACACTGCATTCCAGCTAGTGCATTCAACCCTATGGGTTCCCCACTCCTTGACCAGTACCCACTTGCTTTATAGGGCAACAGATAAAGAAGGCATATTGCCAGCAATCACCTCACAAGTTTACATCACCTCATCCCTATACCTTACTGTGCAGTCTCAGTAGATATTTACAACTTAAGCATAAATGTTTATATTATTTATCACTATATAATGCTGCAAAAGTGTGGTAGAGATGTTTTGAACTATGAGCGTGAGAACTCATATCTAATACCTGGGGAAAAAGAGATTCTTATGGCTATGGATCCTGGGAAACTGAACTCTAAGAAAAAAAAATCTACTTCCCACACACTAAAATCCACTTCACACACACTAAAATCCACCTTACTTACATATGTACATCTTCATTTATTAGAATGTAAACTCCTTGAGAGCAGGGACTACTTTTTATTTTACATTGTATCCCCAGTACTTAGAATTGTACCTAGAATATAAGAACTGCATAATAAATATTGAAAAATTTCATTAATCTATCCATTCAAAAATGGAAGATGTAAGAAGTTTGAAAGACAAAAAAAGGACCAGGTTGTAAAACCTTTTCAATGACTAATAAGGAGTATAACAACATCTCATATCTATCATAAAAATTACAGAAAGTCAGAATCAGAGGGGTCCTTGCAGGCCAATAGAAAGAGTCTAGCACACACCTGACCAAAAACACTCCCTCTTTATCATCTTGAAAAGTGATCCATCCAACCTCTCCTGAAGACTTGCCATGAGGAGGCACTTCCTTAACACTTTTGGATAGTTCTAATTCTTTAGAAATTTTTCCTTACATCAAACCAAGATTTGTCCATCTGGAATCTGCAGGAATTACCATTAATTCTGTCCTCTGGAAACTAACAGATCAGATGTGATTCTCTTTCCCTTCATTTGACAACATTTTCAACAGGTAAAGACCTATGGATGGTACAGAGGAAGGTACTCAATCCTCTCTGTTTTCTTCTCCCTTCTTAAAGAAGCAGAGTTGAATCTTATCTAGGTCCACTCCATTCACTCATCTAAATCACACTGGTTTCTACCTTGTCCCTTCTTTTTCACATCAGTACGTGGAGATTTAATTAGCCACACTCTGTTATGACAGTTAGTTATCTTTAGTCTGTAGCCATATAATGACCCTGAGATCACTCCTTTCTTTACAGTTTTATCTAGTTTGTATCAAATGGAAAAATAACACAATCACAACAGTGTTGCTTTTTGTTTGTTTTTAGGAATGCTGATTTATAGCGGAAAGGAACCCAAGAGACCATATTCCTAACCTTTTATTTTGTGAAAACCGAAGTCCAGAAGATAAGTGATATGCCCAAAGTCATACAGAAAATAAGTAGCAGAGCTCATTTTAAAACTCATTTAATTCCAAATCTAGCTCTTTTAGCTCAGGCCCCCAGTTATGAAAATGCCTCACATTCAGGTAGAAATCTAGCTTTCTGTCCTAATTTAAAGTTTGGAACATCTCTAATTAGCTTCTGGTTTCTTTGTGTTTGAAGCAAAAATTAGGATAGTGAAAAATTTTAGGTCAAAGAAGCAAGCAGAGTGTATTATAGTATTTGTTACTGGGCAGTCATGGGGAAAGGGGAACTGGAGAAAGAAGAAACCTTTTGAGGCAGCTTCTTTCTGTCATTAAAGAGCTGGATAAAACCAAGAGCCCAGACTGAGTTTTCTTTTCTGAGATGCTTGCAGGACCCTAGGACTGACTTTGCTCTCTCCCTTCTCTGCTAGAGTTCAGCCCTCCTTTAATTTTTTCTTTTTCAATTTACCTTCTGTGATGGCCCCTCTGCCACTACTTTTTTTCCAGTTTATCTTCCAGCTCATCAAGTTCTGAGCTGCCCTGGGGATATTGTTTCTCTACTTCTGCTCAGCTCTTGCAATCCCACCTCCTTTTCAGTCTGTCTCTAGCAGACTATGATTGTCCTTTTTAGAAGTCCCAGGCATGACTTAAGTCTGCCTTCTGGCTCAAAGGTTACAATCATTCCAAATTGTTCTCAGAGATGAGAGGGAAAGCTTATCCCACTGAACTACAAATCCCAGGATGCCAGTCAGTTCTTAAATCCCTATTGCATTCCTCCCTGAGATTTGGAATTTTACAATCTTTTGTTAAGTAGTTAGAAGTACACCTGACATCTAGAATTATACAGTATAGAATCAAATTGTATCAGCACTTAGCAGAAGAAGGATAATTAATCCAGCACTCCAAGTAATCATTTTAGGGTGTCATTCACAACAAATATACAACAACAATACACATGGTAGATCTTATACAAATAGAAAACATCACCTGACTCTATTCCAAGAACTATAGATCTAAATTGCGTGATAATATGTAATAATGCAGATGTCTCAACAACTTATGTATAAAACTAATCATAGTATGAAAAAAATAAAAGTGATAAAGATATTGATAGGTTATACAAAATAATCAGGTTATGTGTATATAGATAACAGGAAAATTCATTAGTTAAAAAATATATTCTGCTTGCATGATACTATTGTAAAGGAAATCAACAAATGAGACACAAAGCAATAATAAACGAGCATGTTGCTCATGCATCAATTAACTCTTGCTTTGGTGAATATATGTAATTACGTGTACAAATCTCTCATCTATAGTAGGCAAACATTAGCATTTTTATCTGACTAGACATGTAATCACTTTACCAGTTTTACCTGAAATATCTTAAATTAACTTGATCAGATAGTTCTCATTCTCCCATGACCTGCTGACTTATCTTTCCTATTTCAGTACTAATTGAGAGTATGGGCTGATCATAATCCTCATTGGGATAATCTGCTTTCCTACACCTGAGCTTAGAGAGGACTCAGGCTGTCTAGCAGTGGGGGGAGGGGGTGGAAAGAGGAAGGGAGGGTCTATACTTTAGGAATATGTAAAAATTAAATACTTGACAAGAAAATTGTTTCCGATGAGTTCAGTAAACTCTAATTATTTGAACTAGTTAGTAGGACACACTATACAAAGTCTTCCCCTCAAATATCTGTTTTCAAGCCATTGTCTTTGTCAAGAGCATCCATCAGTCTTGCTTATCATGGAGTCAACTAATTCACCATTTTTGCCAATGGGCAAAAAGTGATTGTCATGGACTGTCTTTGCCTTGCCCTCGCTAGCCTCCAGGACTATCCCATAAATGGACAAGTTGCCCAGACAATCCACAGCTAAGTTGGAATTGGTGTTGCATTCCTCTGCTAGCTTCTGTGTCCTATAACTAGTAAGATTTCTAAACAGAACTGGTCTATTAAAGGTCTTGATAGCAAACTTGGACATACAATCATTAATTACTTTCAGCATTCTACTGAGTTCAAATTGTCAATTTCCTTTAGCTTCTCTCTCAATGGAGAGATATGAGTGTCTGAAATCTCCATCTTCAGAGGCTCCAAAACACAAAGCAATTGGTAAATGTGGCTCCCATCCTCAGATCAGCAAATTGGTTGCAAAACCAATGGCATCATTCCTAGTAGAGTTGTCCACATGTAGTGGGAGAGCTGCACATTGGTTTCAAAGAGACTTTTGTTCTACTCTCAGTGTCCTTAATATGGTTAAGTGCAATTAAAACATTCAAGTTGCAGGTCCTCTCGAGAGTGGTAAAGTAGTGATAGACTTCTTGATGCCAGCCAAAGCTAACATTTCCTTGAGCAGTGAACTTTCAAAGTCTGTGCCCAGTTCCAAATAGATCCTGGCAGAGAGTTCATAAAGTAAGAAATCCTTCTTCCACAACATTTTAGTAATCATGGAAGCTTTCTGGTTCCTCCTTGTGTATGCCTCTGCCTTCCTCGTGAAGTGGTCAGTTACCATGAAAATATGACTCATATTCTTGCCTCTCTTTCCAAGGACTAAAATTAAAAAGGAGGCAAATTCTTAAGGTTTGCTGGTAATTAAATTCTCCAATGAGAGTTCATCAGTCGGTAGTGCTTTTCTTTGCGCACACTAAGCACAAATCTTATACGTCTTGATGACATCTATGGACATCTTTAGCCAATAATCTGTTTCTTATTATCCATATACTCAAAGAAACTTATTTTCCTTATCTTTCTGCTTCAGTAATTATGTATTCTCAGTTAACGTCACCTAATGGCTTAGCAATAATAGCCTGTTCTTAACAAATTTGCAGTGATAGTGACCAAAAGTCTCAAAAAGTCCTGATGTCTCAAAAGTTCTTTGGGTGTGACCAGAACAGGAATGCTTTATCTTTTGTAGGATCAGCGGTGACATCTTGTTGAGATGCTGTATGTCCCACATGTTTGACTGAAACTCTCCAAAATTTGTACTTATCAATGGGAAGTTTTAAGTCATTTTCCTCTGGTAGATCTAATACTTTCATTAGTCTTCTCTTGTTCTTCCAAGCTTTTCCAAAAGACAATGAGGTAATTGAGATACACCAACATATCAGCAACAAGATCAACAAAGTAGGACTCCATCTATTCACAGACTACAACTTGTTCATCATTCCCCCAATTCATTAATATCCTCTCAGATTCCTGATCTGTGCTACCTCAGAGAGGTATAAATATTTTTGTGTATCATTAGAGTTTATTTTACTCAAGATTAATTTCTTCCATAATATACTATCCCTCAAATTCCTCTTTCCCCTTTTCCCTTCTCCTTTCCTATTTCCCTGTTAAATTTCCCTGTTAGTATTAAACTAGTGGGGGGGGGGGGGAGGGAGGCAGGAATCTTAAAGCTGTTCACTTCCATGCCTTGATTCTGTTCTCATGTATGCCTTTTCCATATTTTATGAATAGTCAATATATGAAGGTCTTATTTCTCAGCTTCTTGTTTTCCCGAATAGATTGAAATTGGTTCCAATGAAAGTTGAGACTTTATTTATGCATGTTGGCTCTAGACATACCAAAAAAAATTGTCTATTGCCTTGTTGACACTGAAAATATCTTAATGTGCCCCAAGTAGTGTTGGTTGGCTAGTTAGTTAGTTTTGTTTTGTTTCACAGTCGTCCAAGGACAAAATCTTGAAGGTTGTATAGACACTTTACTAAAACGTCACTCATGGAATGACCAAAATATGATGGCCATATCCCCTATTGTCCAGAACAGCAGTTCAGTCCATGTTCTTAATTTTTAGTCACCCCAATATGAATCCAAATAGAAAAACTACAATAGAAATGTAAATTACATTACATCACATTCTACATCATATTAGTAATGTAGAAAAACTACTTTAGATGGTCAAAGTCATGTTCACCATTTGCAGGTGCCAGGTCAACCTCTTTCCTTAACCCAATCTCCTTTTTGTGAAGTTTTTTCTATAGTCTTTAGCTTCTATATCACCAATCTCTGATTTTTCCATTTGGCTTTCATGGAAATTGGATTTTCTTTAGACCTACCTGTTTTCTGAAGCTAATTATTTTAAAGATATTCAGTATTTTAGAACTATTTATTCAACAGATACTGTGATATATTTAGTAACTTGGAATTCTATGGTCAGGGAAAAAATTTTTAGTGTGAATTCCATATCTTTGTGAGCTACTTTTGTACATTCTGTACAAGGTAAAAAGTAATGTTAATGCTATGACCCTTATGACCAACCAACTCTACCAAAATTATTTGATTCACCACAAAACTGAACAAAACAGATCTGTAATTCTAGAAACATTTTTGAAGTTCTTACATAACAGAAATAACATTGCTATGGATTTTTATAACTGGAAGGGACCTTAGAGATTTCCCTTATCCATTGACCTCATGTTATATTTCTCTGTGGCCATTCCAAACATTGCCCAAAAGGAAAGGAAGGTTGGTTAATGCTAAGAGTCTTGCTCATGTTTCCATTTGGGGCAGCAAAACCAGCTTCTGTTCCCACAATAATGACCAAAATGGAAATGCTTTGAGGGCTTTTGTCTGTAACTATATAGTCTTGCTGCCATTATGAGTAAGAATATGGTCAAATCTGAACACTGTGTTCTTCTTCCCAAAATATAACCAACCAAACTCTTGATATCAGTGTTCTGTACCACTTATGGAAGATTCTCTCAAAAGAGTGAGGTGAATTAAGCATCCATCTGTTAATCCTTCCTCCACCTAACTGCTTCTACACAGTCATCCTATAGTATAATTGATTTTGATAATAAAAGTTTCTGTAAATCATGTTGATATACTTTCACACAGTTAGAACGTTCTCTGTACTGAGAAGAGGGTTTTCTGAAATATAAATACTACCACCAACATGTAAACATTTTACTTTTGTGCATTTTATCAGAATATCACCTCAGATACTGTGATCCTTTGGCGTGTTTCGTAAAACAAGGGAGATACTGATCTCTTTGTTATAAAGAGCCTCTCTGAGATGGTCTCAGGCCTAGTCAGAAAGCATGTTGACAGTCTGTTCATTTAGCTGGTTCTGTGATTCAGTTCTGTCTATTAATATGCCATCGGTCAATGATTATGTAACGATCAGTTTTAAACGTGTCATGATTCTTAACCAAGTTCCGGACATATAAATAACCACTTCAAAGTAAGCGCTGCTTAAATGGGCCATCGGTCTCTTTCAGCAAGGCTTGGGCTTCCCTTTTATCCATCTGCCTCATTACCAATGGTCACTAAGGAGAGAACAGGAGGGATTTTGATGCTGTTGATGAGAACATAGATCAAAGCATGTAGGCGAGCGAATGAGGTTAAGGTTATAACTGGAAGGGTTCTTAAAGGTCATATAATCTAACAACTTTAATTTTACAGATTAGCAAATCGAAGGTCAGAAAAATTAAATGACATCCTTATTTGGACCTAGGTCTTTTCTGAATCCAGATGGAATTTGAGCTCCCTTATGCTGTACTAATTGAATGGAAAACACAGGATGAAAACACCTCAGCAAAACCCATTTCACTGAGTCTTCAAATAACTTGGAAAAACATAATGCAATGATTTTAAGGCAAACTGTCTGAACTCTAGGCTTAAAATGGAGGTTCTTGGTATTGGTGAGAGTTCTCCCATCGGCAGAAGATCTATGTGGATAAAATTAATTGAGCAATACTACAATCTGACTTCTACTCCATCTTGCATTGATATGGCCAGAAATAAACCGCAGAATGACAAGAGAATCATGTCCTAAAGTGGTCATCGATCCTCAGCAATGTTAGGGTTGCTTTCACTAATAATATCAACATACTTTTACCTCAAAAGTAAAAGAAGAAACATAAATATAAGATATGATGTATCTATGTGTAGTTATATAGACATAGGTCTTAAGATCCCTTACAAAGGTTGTGTGAAGATAATACTCACTTCAACCTAGTCTCTATTCTAATCTAAACAATAATTGAAGTTAGAATCTCAGCTCTGCCACTTGGTATTTGGCTTTGAGTAGGTTTCATCACCTTTCTGGGTCTCGGCTTTCATACTTGTAAAGTGAAGAGGTTAGATTACATGACCTCTAACTCTCAGCTCCATAAGATGGACATTCTATAATTCCATTATGTTCAAGAAACTATTAGGCATCAAGAGACTCAGAGATTAAACAAATGTACCTTCCCTCATGGACCTTACAGTCTAGTTGGGAGGAGTCTAGATGTATACAATTGTACTCCAAAATAGAACTTGAGTTTATAGGAAAGATATAGGCAAGGTGCTACGACAGATCTAAAGTAAAGAGAGATGACTTCCAGCTGGGGAGAATCAAACAAAGTGTTCATGGAGAAGATGATATCCAAGTTAAGCCTCATAGGAGGGGCAGGACTTAATAGCTGGTGATAGTTGAGTGGGGACAGAGGGGGACATTCCAAGTACATTACTAGGAAGCAGTAAAACAGGAAGAAAAATGACAATTGTTACACTAATCACATAAAAAACTATGTTCTGTTTTAAAATTTAATTTCTGTTTAATTTTTGAAACCACATTGGAAGATAGGGGGTGATGAACTGTATACAGGAAGCTGTTCGGTGGAAAGGAAACTTAGCACAGGAATCAGGAAACCTGGTTCTAGTTCCAGTTCTACCTAATAACTAGTTGTGCAACCTTAGGGAAATCATTTAAGCTCTCTGGGTTTAGTTTTCTCATCTGTAAAATCAGAGGGGAGAGGGGCAGCTAGGTGGCACAGTGAATAGAGCACCAGCCCTGGAGTCAGGAGGACCTGAGTTCAAATCCAGCCTCAGACACTTAACTCTTACTAGCCCTGCCTTCCCCCTCCAAAAAGAAAAAAAAATCAGAGGGAACTAGATTGTCTCTGATATTCATTTGAAGTTCTAGTCTTCTGCGATTCTACAGATGTGCCGACTGATTAGATATAGGGAGGAGGAGAGAAAGGAGACAAAAGTGGGTCTGAAATTTTGGTCTTGAATGACACACCATCTTCCGATGGTGATGGCATTAGCACAAAATAGGGAAAGTGGGAAGAGAAGTAGGTTTTAAGATCCCTCAAGCCCCAGTTCCTGTGCCACTCTCCTGCAGCAAGGCCAGCAGAGCCCCTCTGGTTGAGATGACCAATGAAATCCTTTCCATTTGTCCATTTAGAGGTTGTCTCTCTCCATCCCCCCCCACACACACACATACCTCCAACTGAATAGGCATTCTCCATGGCAGGAATGGCTTTTCTTTTTATCTCTTGTCTTTGCTTTTCTTTGCTCTTTCTTTTTGTCTTTTCCTCTTCTTTCCCTAGCACCGTCCTAGAGCAAGGCCTTGACCATAGTAGGCATTGGATAAATGCCAGTTAAATGAAATGAATAGGTGAGCAGATGAGCCAATCAACACACAGACATTTATTAACTGCTATGTGTTAAACACTAAACCTGTCCCTGTTCTCAAGAAGCTTGCATTCTAGTGGAGGGAGACTATGTGCAAACAAACAGGTATGTGGAAGATACACAGAGAATAGATAACGGAGAAAAGGAGGACAGAGGGATGAAAGGAAGATGATGAATTCTGCTTAGGACATGTTGCTCAGTCATTGTTCAGTCATCAAACTCTTCAGGACCACGTTTGAGGTTTTCTTGGCAAAGATCCTAGAGTGGTTTGCCATTTCTTTCTCCAGCTCATTTTGCAGATGAGGAAACTGAGGCAAAGAGGGTTAAGTGACTTGCCCAGGGTCACATAGTTAGTGTCTGGGGCCAGATTTAGACTCAGGAAAATTAATCTTCCTGAGTCCAAGCCTGGCACTCTATCCACTGTGCCACATTTAAGACATCATGGCTCCAATAACAAACTCAAATAAGTGAAGGGGTTAACTGTTGCTGGTTCCTTTGTATCCAAATATTAGATTAAAATGTTGGGCTGAATTTGGAGCTCCCAATTATTCCCTACGTTCAGGGTCACATGTCAGGTACTATTTAGTCTTCTCACATATTTTAGACATCATCAAAGATAGTTTTACCATAGACTTCAGAGCCAGATTAATTGCCAGGGTTTTGCATTCCCTAAACTATTGCTTTAAAACTTGAAAGGTCAGGTCAACACAGTTTGTACTTGGAATGCTTCTTATTCCCTCCATGAAAAGTGTCCTATTCCCAAAATTTAAATACCCAGGAATGTGTCATTGATGCAATGGCACTGATTTCTGGGCAGCTGTTCATGGTGCACTTTTTTCCTCTCAACAATCCTACAAAGTGGCTAAAAGGAAAATATTTCCTACACTTTCCCTGGAAAAAAAATTAAGAAAGGAGAGAAATCAATTAAACCTATGTTGCCTAGGAAGGGGCCATGAAACCGGGAAACCTGTTTCTGTAGTCTGGAAGGCCAGACAGCTAGGCCAAAAGCTGTCCTTAGCACTCCCTTTGTTTTGTGGCCCATGAATTAAAATCAGGTTAATTTTTCATGATAAATTTTGAGCAAGAAGGGTGCTGACCTCTACCTTCATGGAGGTTCTGTCACATGCTTTTCAGTTTTTCTAATTAGCTGCTAATGAGGCCTATGTAATTTATTGAATATAGGGAAGCCAATGCCAAGGGTTTGCTTATGGATGGAACTGAATTATGTTTCCTGAAGAAGGAAAAGTTAAGATGAAATAAATCAGTCCCTTTTTAATTAGCTGCTTTGACTTGAACTCCTAGAAATGACTGAGGTAAAAACTGATGATGGCAAGAGGTTCAGTTAGAAACCAAAATGTGGATCTCCTTTGCTCTTGCTTTGCCTTCTGTTCATGGCTACAAACCAAGCCCAAGAGGAACACAAACACTTCCTTCTGCCATCGGAACTCTGTGTATTCTCTGAAAACAGGGAAGATTGCCTCAAGGGTAGTTGTGACAAACAGTCCAGCAGACATTCCAGGCTTGTTGTTTTCTTAATGGAAAGGAATAACACGGGATTTCATTTTAATAGTGGGACAGCGGGATTGTCCTCTGCATTTTGGTCAGAGAACTTTTGTCTTTTAGTGTTGGCCTCTTTTCTGTCCTTGTATTTATTGTGTATATGTTGTCCTTGTAGCTCTACTATACCTACCAGGCAGGTAGCGTGGGGCCTCAAAGATGAGAAGATACAGTTTGAAGGTCCACTTTTGCTATGTGACGGCTGAGCGATCCTGTTCGAGTCAGACACTCGTAATGCTCTCAAACAGGAGTGGGGAACCTGCGGCAGCCTGCATCCTCGAGTGCGGCCCTCTGTACAGTCAAAGTCAAGGGCAGCACTTGAGGACCTAGGGACCACGTGGGACCTCAAAGCCAGAAGTTCCCCACCCCAACTCCAAAGCAACCCTTTAAAATAAGAAGTTGTAATTTTTTTTTATTTTCTTGACTATTTGTTACGTGAATTTTAGGTTTCTTTTAGTAATGACAAAGAGAGAAAATAGACTTTTGTTAATTGGAAAAAAATTAATTAAACTAAAAATTAAAGTCCGTAAGTTTCCGAGAAGGTTCTGACCTGCACTGATAGAAGGAACTTCGTTACCTGGAAGTCCCCAGAGGTATCAAACGCACTGCGAGGACTCCTGAGCGTAGCCCAAATCAGACCAAAATGTCATTGGGAGTTGTTGTTTTTAAATAAAATAAAACATGCATCTTATGATATTTTAAAACTCATCCGATATGCATCCTTCAGGGATCCTTATGTACGTCTTATTATGTACATCTTAGTGGCCCCCATTCTCATTTAGTCTGACACAATTGCTGATGAAATCACAGGCCCGGTGCCCGGTGCCTATTCCTCTGCTTCCTTCAGACTGCATTGCTTCATCCAAGTCTCGTCCAGTTCTGTAAACTTTCATGTTTGTCGCTCTGTACAACACAATGCCAGTTTATTTCATTTCTACACCACAATTTGGTCAGCCATCCTCTCATCTGTGGGT
Source organism: Pseudochirops corinnae (assembly GCA_028646515.1). Taxonomy (NCBI): domain Eukaryota; kingdom Metazoa; phylum Chordata; class Mammalia; order Diprotodontia; family Pseudocheiridae; genus Pseudochirops; species Pseudochirops corinnae. The sequence continues at coordinate 207,045,060 of CM053590.1, read as the reverse complement.
ACATAGTTTGCTTACAGATTTTTGTGATTACAGATAGTACTGCTAGGAATATTTTTGTACACATGGGTCTTTTCTTGCGGTCAGTACCCTCCTTGAGATACAAACTTCACAGTAAGATTGCTGGGTGAAGGGATATGGACAATTTCGTAACTTTTCTTGCATAATTCCAAAATGTTTTCCAGAACAGTCAGGCCAGTTCACACAATTCACACAGTGAATTAGAATGACTATTTTCCCTCAGATACTACAACCTTCATTTTTTTTTTTATAACTTCTCCCATTTTTATCTATTCGACAGATAGAGGGGAGGGAGAGAGAGATTGGCTAATTTAAGGTGCATTAGGCCTAAACCTAACCATTCAGAAAGCTCCAAAGTATGGAGCAGGAAAAAACATTGTTCTGTATGAATGATTGGTTATTTAGCCAACATGCTTTATTCTGTGATGATGCATGGTTTTGTAATTTTTTTAAAAAAAAGAATCTAATTAATTGCTCACCAGTTTATGTAGAACTCATAATATCTATGATTTTTAAAACTGAAGATCTGTTAAAGTAATCTATTTGGACAAATGATTATGCTATGTGGTGGGAAAATGATTCAGATGCATTAAATAAATCTTAAATCCCCTCAGTGTCAATTAATCAGCACAACACATGCAAGAAAACTGTCGCTGGCATATTGAGTAGATTTGAATGAATTAATTGCTCTGGAAACAAAAATAAATCAAGGAATATAAAGGGAAACATCAAAGAATAAGAAAAAAACCTGATGAGTTATTCATCAATAAGCTTAATGATAAGTTATATCTTTACATATTTCAGTTAATCACAAAATGGTTAAGCATAACATATCTTTGAATTGATGAATATCTCTTGCAAAAACTTGATTATTCCCTATGAATGACCTCTATTAAGAGGGCATTCAATTTGTGTATAGTTGATATTCATACATATTTTGTATAGATTAAAAAGTCAGTGTACTGATCACTAATAGCTGTTCTTTTTTGGTTGCTCTCTTTTTAGGTATTAATAAGTACTGAGATTTTTTCCATGACTTCGGCATCTTTCCTGTCTTCAGATTTTGTGTATATTAGTTCCCCAATGACCTCATAATTCTATCTAGCTTGACTCTCCTCCATATACATTTGTTTCAATCTGTCTGCTTTCCCCGCATTTTTTTTTTTCGATTAGTGCCATTTCTACCTCCTCTGTAAGCCCATCTGAGCACTTGATTTTGATGGAGAAAAGTTTGTTACGTAGTTTTCATAAAGCTTTTCCATTTATCTTATTCATTCCAAACCCTTATGGGGTTGTTGCTTGTTTGTACTCTTGGGATATATTTGCTGAGTTGAATATCTTATTAAGCTTTAAGTTCAGTTAGCCTTCCACTACTTGACCCTGTTTGTAGAGTAGAGCTCATAATTTTATGTCATCCTTCTTCAGAAGATTTTGCAAACAAATTTATGTTCTAACCAGTGTTGTCTTTGGCAGCCATACTGCTATATTTGGCAAGTAAGTCAAATGTTTGCTGACTAAGACAATTTCTGACTCTTTTGGTCTTCTTGTTGTGGTAATTAATTGGCATTGGTAAAACTTTTGCATGAGATTATGATAGTTGTAGTTAATGTCATTTCTGTTATTTTTCTCATTTTTACGAAATTCTAAATTTTAACTCGTTTAAATAGTTTGGGGATAAGTTATTTCAAGTATATAGGATATGTTTTCATTGTTATTCTAACTTCTTGGTTTGGGGTTTGTTTCTGTTTTTGTTTTGTTTTTTGTTTTGTTTTTTGCTAGTTCTTATCTTAACTCTGAAAAATGGATGGTCTGGCTAAACACTGACAGCTGACTCAAGAATGATTCACACATATATAAGTCATTTCCTGTCTTTTAAAATATATTCTATTTCCTTCTTTATGGTGTTATTTGGTGCTCAGCATATCAAGTGCTTGCTGATTTTTTTATGAGGAAAGTGTTCAGGATTATAACGATTTTTTATGAAATCCGTAGGTCTTTGACCTCCCTCATTCGATTTTTTTTTAATGTGCTTTCTTACGGATCCCTCCCCCCATATCATTTACTCACCTTTACTTTAAAGTCAAGTATGGAGGCAGCTAGGTGGCAGAATGAGTAGAATACTGGGTTTAGAATCAGGAGCTCATATCTGGCCTCAGACACTTACTAGCTGTGTGACCTGGGGCAAACACAAACTGTCTGCCTCAGTTTCCTCCTCTGTAAAATGAGCTGGAGAAGGAAATGGCAAACCACTGCAGTGTCTTTGCCAAGAAAACCCCAAAAATGGGATCATGGAGAGTCAGAGATGACCATCAATACTAGAGTATTCTTTAATTTAATTTGGACTGTCTTATCAAGTTCTTCATTGCACTTATCTACCATTTTGCCCTCAGCATCTAATGGTTCATGTTTTTGGAAATCTGTTTATAAATACTTCTCATTAGTACTGTGTCATGAAATAATGTTTCTTCTTCCATTAGGGCACATGATAAGACTCAGCCCACCAACTCCTTTCTTTGCTTCTCCAAGGAGAACCTATGAGTCATCCTTTCATTCAACTATCATTTCCTTCTTCCTTCTAGTTTCATTTATAGCAAGAATATCAAGATTGATATGATTCAAATCCTCCATCTATTAATCTTTTGCAAATAATCTCACATTTAGAGGTCCAGTAGACAAATGAAAGGTTTTGGAGAAACTAAAAGCTGTCTGATTCTGAATAATTCTCTGTCCCCTTTCCCTGACATTCTGCCAACATCACTGAAGAATTGGAAAGAAGTTGCACAGGACCAGTGGCTGTTTTTTCCTCTTTGTTTTGTGAGTTACCTCAATAGCTTACATCATTTAATAGTGATATACATTTCTGAAGTTAGTTAGATTGCTACTCAGAAAACAGTCTGTCTCCAGGGTTATGCTCAAAGCCTTTATAGCATAATAGAATCTATCAGTTCTTACAGTCTGCAGGAATAGCCTTCAAGAATTCAGTCAAGTATTTGTAGAACCTGTATCTGATTACATGCCACCATGGTGCGTGTAATAAGAAAAAAGAATTCAGAGTCAGTTATTTGTTATGATGAAATGTCACAGTGGCCACTGGATTGGAAAAGATCATTTTGTGAGCCAATCTTAAAGAAGGGAAATGCCAAGGAATTTTCAAATCACTGAACGATTGCAGTGATTTCACGCACTAGCAAGATTATGCTTAAGATTCTACAATTAGGCTTCACAGCAATAGGTGAACTAAGAATTAACAGAAGAACAGGCTGGTTTTCAGAGACAGAGGAACTATTGAGACCAAATAGCTCGCATTTGCTGGATTATGGAGAAAGCAAGGGAGGTCCAGAAAAATCACTCCTTCTGCTTCATTGAGTACCCTAAACCCTTTGATGTGTGGATCACAGCAAAATGGGCCAAGCCCTCAAAGATATGGGAGTACCAGATCATGTTATTTGTCTCCTGAGGAACCTGTATGTGAGCCAAGAAGCAAGAGTTATAACCAAACATAAAACAATTGATTGTTGTAAGATTGGAAAAGGAGTATGAGGAGGCTGTACATTGTCGCCTTATTCATTTAACTTATATACAGAGTACAACATGCAAAATGCCAGGCTAAATGAGTCAAAAGTAGGAGAAATAGCACCAATCTCAGATATGCAGATGATGCCACTCTGATGGCAGGAAATGAAAAGGAATTAAGAAGTCTCTTGATGATGGTGAAAGAGGGGAGTGTAAAAGCTGGCTTGAAGTTCAACATCAAAAAAACTGAAATCACTTTCTCACAAATGGAGAGAGAAGAAATGGAAGCAGCATCAAATTTTGCATTCTTGGGCTCAAGGATCATTGCAGACAGCAACTACAGCCATGAAATGAAGATTCTTGCTCCTTGGAAAGAAAGTTATGGCAAATCTGAACAGCAAACTAAAAAGCAGAGACGTCACCTTGCTGATAAAGGTCATATAGTCAAAGCTGTTGTTTTGACAGTGGCAATGTCTGGCTCTGAGAGTCGGATTATGAGGAAAGCTAAAGGCTGCAGAATAAACACTTTCAAAATTGTGCTCCTGAAGACTTTTGAGAGTGCCTTGGACAGCAAGGAGATTAATCAATTCAGGCTATTCACTGGAAGGTCAAATACTAGAGCTGAAGCTTAAGTACTTTTGCCACATAATGAAAAGATGGGACTCAACGGAAAAGATCCTGATGTTGGGAAATGTAGGAGGCAAAAGGAAAAGGGGACATAAGAGAATGAGATGGATAAATATTATCACGGAAACAATGGACATGAACTTGGAAAGATTCTGCAAAATAGTGGAGGAAGACAGGCCTCACATGCTGTGGTGCAGGGTGTTATAAAGAGTTGGACCTGACTGAATGAATGAACAACAACTGTTAGGTATTATAGGCAGTGAAAATATAATAAATTTTATTGCAGTATCTTACCTTAAATATAACACTCAATACTTTGTGTGCTTTTGTATTTTTTTAAACTGTTTTCTATTCCATTTGAGAACTCTCTTGTTTTTCCTTGGTAGGTTTAGTCCATTAACATTCAAGGTTATAATTATTAGTATTGTTCTTCCCTTCCCAAAATCTTGTTATATTATCTTTTTAAAAAGCTGCATAGATTACTACATAGTTTGCTCTCTTTGAAGCAATGTGTTCCCAGTCTCTGTCCTTACACATGTCTATGCCCTCTAAATCCCATTTCATATGATTGATTCTTTTACTAACATGATTTTTTAAAATTTCCTCCTTGTCTATTATGGAGTGTGGTTTAGAAGCCTCCCCTTCTCTCTATTCATATGGCCACTAACTTCATTCAAGCCCTCATAACTATTCACCTGGATTATTACAATAGTCTTTAGATTGACCTCCCTTCTCCAAATCTCTCCTTCCTCCAATTCACTCACTACATAGCTGCCAAAGTGATATTTCCAAAGTCCAAGGCTGACCATATCAAAAAGCTCAGCAGTCTCTGGCAGCTTCCTTTTGCTTCTAGTACAAAAATACATGCCCTCCATGTGGCATGTCATTCCCAATCTAGCCCCAGCCCCTCCCTTTCCAGACTTTTTCCCACATTATTTCCCTTCACATATTCTATAGTATAATCATGCTATCACTCACACACAACTTTCCATCTCCTTTTTCCCATGCTTTTGTAGTCTGTCCCTTCTGTCTGCAGTGACTCCCTCCTTAACCTCCACTTCTTACAATTCCCAATCATCTTTGGAGGTCATCTCAGCATTGTCACAGGTCCTGCTCACATGCAATTTGAGGACTAAAAAAGGGAAAATTCTATGTGAAACTAGCTGAGACTGAGAAATAAAGTTTAAAAGAGTTTGATTTAGTCATCTGAATCACTCTCATGAAACTGAAACATTGGCATTCACATTAGGGATCTTCATGAACCTGGAATTTTGAGTAAAGTCAAGTGGAAGCAAAACCAACCAGCGTAAGCTTTTATATAAATCAGCAGTGTAGGAGATAACCTCACTTTCCTCTTCTCTGTGTCTTTTCCCCCTACCTTTGCCCTGTGCTTTGAATAGCAGTTTCATTGACATTGAAGTATCTAGAACTAATGTATGCATTACATATGTGAACATTATATTCCCCTGACATCCTACACATAGCATTGGATGAAAATGTAATTGGGAAATATTTAATAAGATACACAAAAGTACAATGAAGCATAGTTAACATTACACTTCAAAATGAAATCAACAAGTGATCTCCAGGAATCCTTCCATGTGGATCAGTGACTCCAGTTCTATTTGAGTTTGCAAATGCCTTGTTGCAGCCTGAAGGTGACACTCTGTTCTTAAAGGTTCTATTGGACCCAAATATAGTCAAGTCTATCACAGGGTGCAAATACAGGCCTGACAATAGATCATGCATCTGTCATCCCAGAACTAGATGGCCTTAATGCAGAGGGGTTTGTCCCAAAAAATTTGCCACCAGAAAACTGGTATTTTGATAATAGCAAATGACGAAATGTGAAGGTATCATGACCTGTGACTGTAGAAGGAATATCTCTACCACTGGAAGAATGGTTCTTTCAAAGGATTACCTGCAACCATTACAACTGTCATATTTATAACACTTAAAGGTTTACAGTCCTTCACCCACTTTATCTCATTATGAACAGCATATTGAAAAAAGTTCCCTTATAGTTGGTAAAGACAGAAGGGCTTCAAAAGTGATTTCGTCATTTTGTCACCCCATTCCCTGACCCTGAATTTCTACAATCACCGATCACTGTGATTTAAGTAGAGAATTTTCTATTCCCACCTTGGTTTGGCAGAAAATTTTATGTATGTGTGTGTGCATATATGTATACATGTGTATGTATATATGCACATATGTGTATAACATCATGTATTATACAATTACGATCTAATATATGATAATTATATTGGGGGAGAAAATCACATAGTACTTATAAAACATCTTGGAAAGAATGAAATAAGCATTGTTAAGTGCCTACAACGTGCTAGATGCCATGCTAAGCACTTTACAAATATCTCATTTGATCATCACAACAGCATACCTGGGAGGTAGGTGCTCGTCTTATCCCCATTTTACAGTCAAGAGCATATAGCTCATAACTGTCTCAGACGAGATTTGAACCCAGGTTTGATGAGCTAAATGTAAATGGATAAAAAGTATGTGGCTTAACTTCCCAGAAAAAAAAGTATTAAAGTTAATAGGAAAAATGCTGAGAGCAACAAAAGAAATGATTTTTCAGTACAAACTCCAAATATTAGAACCATAGTTTGAGATGATGGTTCGTCAGTTTCTGGTTCTGGGCTATTCGTTCATGGCAGTGATTTGCTTTTTAGTTGTGTCTTTCATCTTCTTTCCTTTCCCTTTCTTTTACAATTTTTTTCTGAAAGGTCAGTCCTTCAGTCCTGCATGACTTTGCCTTGTCTCAATTTTTGCCTTGAATTCAGTTCTTTGTCTTTTCTCCCTCCACCTCATTACTCCCCAACAAAAAGAAAGTTTCAGCATCCCAGAATGGTAGACATCTAGAGGTCAAAAATGTTTTTTAAAGGTCATCTAGTTCATCCCCACTATTTAGCAAATAAGGAAACTGAGACTGAGGGAGATAACATGATTTATGTCCCTTTAAAGGTATCCTAATGGAATAGAGGACAATGGTACAATGACTAGACTGCCAGGACTGGAGTCAGGAAGACTCCTCTCCCTGAGTTCAAATCGGACCTCAGATAGTTACTAGCTGTGTGACCCTGGAGAAGGCATTTAATCTTATTTGTCTTGGTTTCCTCATTTGTAAAAGGAGCTGGAGAAGGAAATAGCAAACCATTCCAATGTCTTTGCCAAGAAAACAGGATCACAAAGAGTTGGACATGACTGAAATGAAACATTTAGGGAGAAACAATAAGGAAGTGGAGTGGTTTATCTTCCTTAAGGGCAGGAAAATTAGCCTTCCTTATGATCATATGAGAAGTTCACAAAACCACTGGGTTGTAAGAAAGTATAACAAAAAAGGAATCAAGAGACTTGAGTTCTAGAAACATCTCTGCCAGTAACTTGATGTATTATTATATATATTATGTTAATATATTATATATTAATATATTAAATATTAAATATTAATATATATTAATATATTATTTATATATTATATATTAAATGATGATAAGATTGGAGATCATTGTGTGGTTGAAGACTAGGTTTAGAAGTGGTAACAGAAAGGGAAAAATGGAATGAAAAAGATGATGATTGAATAAACAAATTTCAGGTTTCTTGAACATGGAAATCTTGTGAATGATGAGAAGTTCAAAGATACAAGTATCCACTTGTGTAGCTGAGGAGGAGCGCGGGAGTAAATTGTGGAAGTCGAGTAGGTTGAGGAAATGGGAAGTTGAGCGATTCTAGGGTAATAGTAACACATATGTTAAGTGTTTTTGCTGACTGTCCCCCATTCCTGTAATGCTCTTCCTGTTCAATTCAATAGACCTCCTACTTCCCCTGACTTCCAATAAGACTCAACTAAAGCCTCATCTTCTATAGGAAGCCTTTCCTCCGGCTCCTTAGTCTTAGAACCTTCCCTCTAAAACTACCAGACTATCTCGCATATATATTGTCTCCCCCATCAGATTATGTACTCCTGAAGTTCAAAGACCATTTTTTTGTTTGCTTGTTTTTGTCTTTCTTTGTATCCCCAGAATTTAGCACAATGCCTGGTGCTTAATAAATGCTGGCTGTGTGACTGATGACCTTGTAGGAGGACAGAAGTTGTGGTGAGGTGGGATATGATGAGTCATGCACTGTACTCTTTGAAACAGGAGAGAGAATATTCTGGAAGTGTGTAGACAGAGTAATGAACAAGAGGATCTGGATTCAGTGACAAATTCGAATAAACTTCAATGGAGGAGGAGTCACTGTGTTTTGATAGTAGAGGAAGAGTCTGGAAATGGCAATAGGGAGCCGCAGTATTCTGACTCCTCCATTGAGACAAGTTGGGTGAGTTGATTAATGAAAGTGTAACTAGTGCAGGTAAGGACAGCCAGAGATTCAGCATCATGGGAGAAGTCAGGTCTCATTGAATGACAGAAGTTAGAAGGAAGAGTTCCAAAATGAAAGGAAGAGAACAGATATGAAGAAGAATATGAAGGGAGGTAGCATTGAGGTGGACATGAGTGAGGGAGGAGACAGCTGGTATTTATCTTCAGCTTTTAGCAGTCATATTTCACTAATACAGGGGCAATACATGGGGGAAAAATAAGCTAACCATGAGAGAGTAAGACCAGGCAGAGGATCAGTGGAGGGGAGGATGTTCACTGATCAAGGCAGGTAATTAGAAGGTTCGAGGTCTCTCTAGAACCCAGACCCTCGTATTTTCAGCACAGCTCTTACCTTTCCAGCCTCATGGCAAAAGATTTTGCTATGTCTCAGTTTCCATCAGAAGGCCAGCTTCATGACAGGTAGATGTGCTGGTTTTGAGTCCTGGAGGTCTCTGGGAGCCCAGAAGAGGAGGCAGAAGGTATCACTCCCCGGAGTACTTTGTATGCATGGAGTGAGAGGAGTGGGGAGGGGCCATTAGGCAGGAGGTGCTATGTCCAGGGGTATAGGAAAAAAACCTCCTCCTATCAACAAGCATGAGCAGCATTGTGACAGGTAATCGACAATCTGAATACACTTTTTTAGAAAATCCAGTTAATTTTTAGTGTGCATGTAATAAATGAGGCAGTTTTCCCGAAGGAGGCTAAATTGAATGCTCCCCTACTCGCTTCAATTTGTGCCCACCTGCTCCAATGTACTGAGCTTATTCAAACAAGGCACATGGGCTGCAGCTGATGGTTCTTTTGAACAACAGCAGCCCCTCCCCCCAACTTCATGGTCATTACCCATTTTACCCTTGATGCATACTTGTTCTAATAGGTATCATAGATTCCTGCCTCCTAATAAGGAAAGGAAGTAGAAAAACACATAAATTCTCCTGAGGGAGTCAGACAGCCTGAAGCCACATTCAACAGCTGTGAACGTTACCATGAGCACAGGAGCAAAACAAGGTTTTAAAAAGTGATGCATTGCCATGGATTTTGGCAGTATTTCCTTGGATTCAGACTGTGTTTTGCACAGTTTCGGTCTACAAAAGAGCAGTACCCCATCTGCCACCAATGGTGGAATTTAGACATTAAACAAAGCATGGCATTAATTGATCTAAAGTTGAGTTATTTAATGTATCCCAGAATGTTCATTTCTCCTTCTCACAGTTTTTCTTTTTCCTTTTTCTTTTTTTTCTTAAAATCCCATTAATTTCAATGATACAGTTTTTGCCATAAAATTGAATCATAGAGGCATAATTGTAGTTAATTCCACTCAAAAAAACACATCTCTTAGGAAGAATTTTCATAGGATTTACCTTCTCTTAGTTAATATGGAGTTGTGTTAATAGCACAATGAATTTATTTAAGGTGACTGCAAAAAGGAAATTTAAATTCTTATTCAAAAGGCATGCTTCGTCTACCCTGCTGAAAGTTTATGGACCTAAGGAAAAAGTGAATAAGCAAGGAGCTAGAATTCAAAGTGAATCAAATGACTTAAGGATACAGATCTGTTTGTGTACGACAAGCTGATTTTGTCTAAAGTTTCTTAACAACATAATCCATAGCTAAGATATGTATAGATGGAAATGCACAAAATATGGGTAACAGGTAATAGAAACTAGAGGTCCTTATGTAAGGAGGAAAATTTGAGTTCATAGGTATCATTGAAAATTTCTGGGACTCATGAGAGTCGTGACTCAAGCATACTCTTGGAAGAGTAGACTTCTTAATTTGATGGGTGTCTGGCTTGATCAATTTAGGTATTCCCTCTCATGTTATAATATTTATAGAACAAAAGCTATCCATGTATTCTCATTTAGGGAACTCTTGTCCATGTCTTCTCATAAATTAGCTACAGTAGGCTAAACTCATGGACTGAATTTTCTCTAGTTTCTAGGACCATCCAGCTTTCTCTAGATATCTTAATGGAGTACCACTGAAGAATGCAAATTTACCATTGACAATCCATTGCTCTCTATATGATTAGACTATCCTTTTTCCTAACAATATAATTCTCTCATGATCAACTCTTCATTGATGATTTGTTGTAGCTTACTCACACCTAGCATGAGTCTCTCATTGCCCTTTGAATATCTTGCCATTTTAATTTTTTGGAGAATGTGATTTTTCAGTATAAGAATATCCTCTAAGGGCCACTGTTGGTGGAAAAAAATACTATTGCTAAGAAGATAGGCTCTCTCTCTTTCTCTCTTTCTCTCTCTCTCTCTCTCCCCCTCTCCCTCTCTCTCTCTCTTTCCCCCTCTCTCTGCCCTTCTCTCTCTCTTCTTTCTGTCTTCCTTCCTTCCTTCTTTCCTTCCTTTCTTCCTTCCTTTTTTTCCTTCCTTTCTTCCTTCTGGCTGTGTTCAAATGAAAGGATTGCTTAATTCTCCAGGTAAGGAAAAAGGCCAAACATTTGTGACCTACTCTCCCAAACAACACTGGCATGAAGCCATGAGCCCATAACTCTTCTGTTACTTCTATTTTTGTTGTATCTTTGAGTCCAAGAAACTTAGAAGATTAACAAAAAAGGTCTGTCTCACTCAAGTAAAAGAAGTGCACAGTCTAGGACAGGAAGCACCAAAGAAAGCCAGGAGCAAGCCCCACCTCAGCAAAACATCAGGAGATCCTGAGCCCCAGTGCAATGGAGTAGGCAAACACCAACACCAGGACCCTACCCCTTACATGCCTCAGCACAGCCATGGGAATGGGCAGACTACAGCTCTGAGAACCACCACATGCTTCAACATTGCCTCAGGAAAACAGACAACCTGCAGCAGCCAGACCTCCACATGCTTCAGTGTATCCCTGGGGAAACACAGAAATACCCCACCAGCCTCAGTACATATCAGACACTAGCACTAGAACCCTGGCTCAGCAACAGTAAGCTGCCAGATCCCTATAGTCTCCAGCAGCTCCAGCCATCCATCCCCACCCTAAACCCCTCAGCATAGCACCAAACACGAGGGTCCCCCATGGGCCTCAGGGCAACATCAGTGCAGCACTACATAAATAGTCAGGGCCTGCAACCCCTACCAGAAGAATCCTGAGACAGTGCCCCTTCCACATCAGGAGCAGAGATCAAATTTAAAAGAAAGGAAAAAAGTAAAAAGAAAAAAGAGATGAGTGAAAAACAACACAAAAAATAATCTGGCCATAGCAATTTATTATGGGACCAGTGAAGATCAAGATACAAACTCAGAAGAGGACAATGATGTCAAAATGCCTTTGGGCAAAACCCCAAAGAAAAACTGGAAGTGATCTCAAGCCCAGAAAGATCTCGTGGAAGACCTCAAAAAGGAGCTTAAGAAAATCAAATGAGAAGAAAATAGAAGAAAAATTGGGAAAATAAATGAGTCATATAAGAAAATTATAAAAAAATGGTCAACAGCTTAGAAAAACAAAACAACTGCTTAAAAAGTATAATTGGCCAAATAGAAGAGAAAGTACAAAAGCTAATTGAAGAAAACAACATCTTAAAAGTGAGAATTGGGCAAGTAGAAGCTAATGACACTATGAGAAATCAAAGAATCGATCAAATTCAAAAGAATGAAAAAATAGAAGAAAATGTAAAATACTTCGTTAAAAAAAACTGACCTAGAAAATAGACCCAGGAGAGACAATGTCAGAATAGTTGAACTACCTGAAAGGTAAAATCAAAAAGAGGAACTGGACAGCATCTTTCAAAAAATCATCAAGGAAAATTGCCCTGATATTCTCCAGCAAAATATGCCAAATAGACATTAAAAGAATCCACCAATCACCTCAGGAAAAAGATCCCAAAATAAAAACTCTAAGGAATATTATAGTTACAATTCAGTCAAGGGGAAAATAATGCAAGTAGCCAGAAAGAAACAATTCGAATATCAGAGAGCCACAATCAGAAATACAGAGGACCTAGTAGATGCAATGTTAAAAGATCAGAGGTCTTGGAACATGATATTCAGGAAGGCAAAGGAACTAGAACTACAACCAAGAATCATTTATCTGGTGAAATTCAGCATAATACATCAAGGGGGAAATGGTCATTCAGTGAAATAGAAGGATTTCAATCTTTCATAAGGAGAAGACCAGACTAAACCAAAAACTTGACCTCCAATATCAAGACCTAAGAGAAGCATAAACAGGTGAAAAGGAAAAAGAAAACATAAGGGATTCAATAGAACTAAAGTGTTTACATCCCTACATAGGGAGATGATACTTGTCATTCTTAAAAATTATATTACTAATAGTACAGCTAAAAGGAATATATATAGACAGAGGGTACCGGTACAAGTTGAATTCGAGAGCATGACATAAAAATAATTAAAGAATGAGAAAGAGGAATATACTAGATGCATAAGGAAGGGAGAGGTAGAATGGGGTAAATTATTTCACATGAAGAGGCACAAAAGACCTATTACAGTGGAAGAGATGATGGGAGGGTAGGTAAGGTGCATTGCTTGAAAATTACTCTATCAGTATTGGCTCAAAGAAAGAATAATAAACATGATCAGTTGAATATAAAAATCTATTTTACCAAAAAGGAAGTAGGAGGGAAAGAGATTAAATAAAAGGGGAATGGGGGAGGGGGAGAGGGAGAGCAGAAGAGGGGAGGTGGTAGACAGAAACAAAACTCCAGTGAGGAGGGAAAGGGCAAAAGGAGAGAGAGAACAAACAGGAGGTAATATAGGATGGCAGGAAATACACATTTAGTAATCATAATTGTGAAGGTGAATGGGATGAACTCTCCCATAAAATGGAAGCAGATAGCAGCAAAGTGAATCAAAAACCAGAATCCTACAGTATGTTGTTTATGAGAAACATACCTGAAGCAGGGACCTACACACACAGTAAAAGTTAAAGGCTAGAACAGAATCTATCATGTTTCAGCTAAAGTAAAAAGAGCAAGGGTAACAATCCTGATGTCAGACAAAGTAAAAGCAAAAATAGACCTAGTGAAAAGAGATAAAGAAGGAAATGATAGCTTCCTAAAAGTTATGATAGACAATGAAAAAAATCAATACCAAAGATATGTTCACCAAGTGGTATAACATCCAAATTCTTAAAGGACAAGTTAAGGGAGTTACAGGAAAAAATAGATAGCAAAACTATACTAGTGGGGGACCCTGAGCTGCCCCTCTCAGAAAAATCCAACCAAAAAATAAACAAGAAAGAAACTAAGGAGGTAAATAGAATATTAGAAAAGTTAAATATTGACAGACCTTTGGAGAAAATGGAATGGAAACAGAAAGGAATATATCTTTTTCTCAGCAGCACATGGCACCTACACAAAAATTGACTATTAGGGCATAAAAACCTTAAAATAAATTGTAGAAAGGCAGAAATATTAAACATATTCTTTTCATATCATAATGCAATAAAAATTATACTCAACAAAGAGCATTAGAAAGATAGATGAAAAATTAATTGGAAACTAAATTTAATCCTAAAGAATAAGTGGGTCAAAAGACAAATCATACAAACAAGCAATAATTTCAATAAAGGGAATGATAACAATAAAATAACATGCCAAAATTTATGGGCTGCAATCAAAGCAGTACTTAGCGGAAAATTTATTTTTCTAAATCCTTACATCAACAAGATAGAAAAAGAACAGATCAGTGAATTGGGCATGCAACTAAAAAAACTAGAAAAACAAATTTAAAATCCCTAATTGAACATTAAGTTGGAAATCCTGAAAATCAAAGGTGAGATTAATAAGATTAAGAGTTTAAAAAACAGCCAATTGAGCTAATAAATAAATCAAGTGGCTAGTTTTATGAAAAAGGCAATAAGATAGGTAAGCCATTGGTTAATTTGATCTAAAAATGAAAGAAGAAAATCAAATATCTAGTATCAAAAATGAAATCACCATCAATGAAGAAGAAATTAAAGCAATCATTAGGAAATCTTTTGCCCAATTATATGCCAATACACCCTACAATCTGAGTGAAATCAGTGAACATTTATGAAAATATAAATTATCTAGATTAGGAGATCAGGAAATAGAATGCCTAAATAACCACATCTTAGAAAAAGAAACTGAACAAGCCATTAATGAACTCTCTAAGAGGAATCCCCAGGGTCAGATAGATTCACAAGTGAATTCTACCCAATATTCAAAGAATAATTAATTCTAATACTATATAAAGTATTTGGAAAAATGGATAAAGAAGGAGTCCTGCCAAACTTCTTTTATGACACAAATATGATGTTTATACTTAAACCAGGAAGAGCTAAAACAGAGAAAGAAAATTATAGAACAATTACTCTATCAGTATTGGCTCAAAGAAAGAATAATTGAATATTGATACAAAATGAATATTGATACAAAAAATTTGAACAAAATGCTAGCAAGGTGATTACAGCAATATATCACAAGGGTTATACACTATGATCAAGTGGAATTTATACCAGGAATATAAAGTTGGTTCAATATTAGGAAAACCATCAACATAATTGTGTTGACTGCATCAATAACTAAAACAAGAGAAAAAATAGGCAGTGAGGAAACAAAACTATCGCTCTTTGCAGAGGATATGATGGTATACTTAGGAGACCCTAGATAATCAATTTAAAAACTACATGAAAAAACTAACAGCTTTAGCAAAATTGAAGTATATAAGATAAATCCACATAAATCACCAGCATTTCTTTATATGACCAACAAAGCTCAGTAGGAGGAGATAGAAAGAGAAATTCCATTTAAAGTAACTGTAAAGAATATAAAATACTTGAGAGTCTACCTGCTGAAACAAAACCAGCAATTATATAAACACAATTACAAAATATTGTTCACACAAATAAAACCTGACCTAAACAATTGGAAAAATATTAGTGCTCATGAGTAGGCCCACCCAATATAATAAAAATGACAGTATTACCTAAAGTAATCTATTTATTTAGTGCCATACCAATCAAACTATCAAAAAACTATTTGTGGAGCTAGAAATAATAAAAACAAAATTCACCTGGAAGAACAAAAGGTCAAGAATATCAAGGGAATTAATGGGAAAAAAAATACAAATGAAGGTAACCTAGCAATACCAGATCTCAAACCGTATTATAAAGGAGTAGTCATCCAAATTATCTGGTACTGACTAAGAAATAGAGTGGTGGATCAGTGGAACAGATAAGGTATATAAGACACAGCAGTCAATAACTGTAGTAACCAAATTTTTGATAAACCCAAAGATCCCAGCCTTTGGGATAAGAAACCACTAGTTGATGAAAACTACTAGGAAAACTGGAAAACAGTAGGACAAAAACTAGGTAGAGATCAATATCTCACGGCTCATGTCAAGACAAGGTCAAAACGAGCGCATGATTTAGACGTAAAGGATGATGCCATAAGCAAATTGGAAGAGAAAAGAATAGTGTACCTATCAGATCTATGGGGAAGGACAGAGTTCATGACCAAACGAGATGAAGAATATCACAAAATGGAGAGTAGATAATGTTGTTTATATTAAAATAAAAAGTGTTTTGTACCAAAAAACAACAATAATGCAACCAAGATTAGAAGGAAAACAGAATGCTAGGAAACAATCTGTACAGCAAGTGTCACTGATAAAGGCCTCATTTCTCAAATATATAGAGAATAGAGTCAAATTTATAAGAATATAAGTCATTCCCCAATTGATAAAAGGTCAAAGGATATGAATAGACAGTTTTGAGTTGAAGAAGTCAAAGCTATCTATAGAAGAAGTGCTCTAAACCATTGCTGATTAGAGAAATGCAAATTAAAACAACTCTGAGCTATCACCTCTCACCTATCAGATTAGCTTATAGGACAATAAAGGAAAATGATAAATGTTGGTGAAGATGTGGGAAAATTGGGACACTAATGCACTGTTGGTGGAGTTCTGAACTAATCCAACCACATTGGAGAGCAATTTGGAACTATGCTCAAAGGGCAATCAAACTGTTCATACCCTTTGATCCAGCAATACCATTACAATTCTGTATCCCAAAAAGATTGCAAAAAATGGAAAAGGACCTACATGTGCAAAAATATTTATAACAGCTCTTTTCATGGTGGCTAAATATTGGAAATTGAGGGTATGCCCATCAATTGGGGAATGGCTGAACAACCTGTGGTATGTGAATGTAATGGAACACTATTATGTAAGAAGAAATTATGAACAGGCAGATTTCAGAAAAACCTGGAAAGACTTGTATGAACTGATACAATGTAAAATTAACAGAACCAAGAAAGCACTGTATACAATATCAGCAACATTGTGTGATGATCAACTACAAATGACAGCTCTTCTCAGTAACACAATGATCCAAGATCAGTGCGAAGGACTAGTGAAGGAAAATGCTATCCACATTCAGACTGCTGTTTGTCCTTTATTCTGGAAGAGGACCATGACATCAGAAAGGTGATGTCATGACATGAAAGTAAATTGGATTTAAGAAAGGGAGGGCTATACGAAGTCACCAGCCTCCCTGTCTCCTCCAAAATCGTCTGCGTCCAACGGCCAGATATAAATTAGGATGACTAGAGACGGCCCCAGAAGCAGTGGCAGACCTTGGCTTTTTTAAATTAAGGTGCTTCCCCAGGTCTCAGTTTGACCAAAGCAATACCCATTCAGTGACTAAAGCTAGGTAAGATCTGAGGCAAAGAATGGCCGCTTTTACATAATCTAAAGAAAAATCAATTGAGGAGGGGGAATCCCTCATGATTTCTGGTCAAAATAGAAACAATTGCCATTTGCACTCACTGGGAGCCATCAGAACCCAATGACCAAGTGAGGCTTGGGCCGAGACCTGTTGTTGGTCTATCAGTGAGGGCCAGAATTATTTGGGTTAAAGGCACGGTCCTTGGATTCTTCTTATTTCCTTTTTTAGTTTTTCCTTCATCTCTGTCATTTGATTTTTGAAGTCTTTTGCAAGATCTATGAATTCTTTGGGGCAGGTGACCATTTGACATTATTCTTTGGGGATTTCTTTACTTCGATATCCTCCTCCGAAGATGAACCCCAGTCACATCTATTCCCATAATAGTTTTCTATGATTGGATTCTTTCTCCTTTGCCTGTGCATTTTTTGTGGTAATAGCTTAATTATTTGTAATCATCTCTAGCTCTGGGGTGTGGGAATGGTGCCTCTTGCCCTGGTTCCTCAGTTCTCCCCTCTAGCCTGAAACCAAAGTCAAACCTCCAACGTCCTGTAAGTGGCCACAGCAGGTGCTTTCTGCCCCACTGCTTCTGCACTCACCAGGCCTGTGCTGGTTTCTTCTTCCCTCCTCCTTCCCCCCCCCCCCAGGTCTTTGCAGCACAGCTGGGTCTGGCGTTCCTTTGTCAGCAAAGTTTCCCTCAATCTTCCTGGGCTCAAACACCCAATTCCCCTCACCATGACAGTGGTAAAAGTTCCAGTGGCTGGAGCTGAGGCAGACTCTCAAACCAACTAACCCCAGGGCTTGCTGCTTCTTGTTTAAGAGGGTTGGGGCTTGCTGTTAAAATGCACCTTAGCTTGGAGGTGTTTGCTCTTCACGGGAACCAAACCTCATCCTGGGATTTTTCTTCTGATCTTCTCAAATTGTCCCAGGGAGACCACCATTATGCCCTTTTTCTTATTTATCTCCATCCACACTTTGCCCTAAGGTACTATTTTAACTCTTTTGTGGGGGAAATTTTCTGACCTACTCCACCATCTTCCCAGAATCTTCAACTAGGTATGGTCTTTAAGAAGGAAATTTAGCCTTTCAATCCCAAGATATCCTTCAAGGTTTCAGTGATCAAAATTTATATTCCTTTGGGCACCGCACCCACAGGTAAGGTATGATTCACATCCAGATAAAGAATTGATGGATTCTGAATGAAGATCAAAACATAATTTTTTCATGATTTTTTTTCCTTTTGATCCATTTCTTCTTTCACAACTGTAACTAATATGGAAATGTGTTTTGCATGA
>CM053590.1:206985200-207018227 GCA_028646515.1 Pseudochirops corinnae | reverse complement strand
ATAATGGTACTGCATACCTTTTGGTCAAATTATTCTTAATTTTTTTCTCTTACACCTGTTAACCAATACAAGAACAATTTCTACCCAATATAACATGCTTCTCCCTCAGATTGTTATCTAGGAATGACTGGATTCTTGTTTTTTGTTGCTCTTAAAGAGATATGCTCTTTAAAAACTACACCACACCACAGCCCCTTCTTTGGCCTCTTCCAAAGCATGAGGAAAGTAAGTTGGCAAATGCCTCTTATTTTAAGACATGATTGACTAGCAATTACTAAAAATAAATAAATAGATTTCCTGGTAAGCGGCATGCCAATTGATTTATCATACAGATACACTTTACAATTTGCATGACTCTAGTTGGCCATTTGTTTTAGAATAAGGAAATATATGTGTGATTTATTCTAATTTGGTTTCTTAACTTTGAACCCCAGAAGTTGATCTTGTCTCCACTTGCCATCATTCTCAGCTTAAGCTATAAACCCATAGCTCAGGCACCCATCTAAAAGCACGTCTTTGCTTTCTGGGCTTATAGTCTGGTAAGAAAGTCCCTTTATAAATCCAGATGCAAGGACTATGGATATAAGGGGTTAAGAGAACTGATCTTTAATTGTGTTCACTGACACCCTGAGTTCCACACGGTATAAATCTTGAAAATGGGGAAATCTGATATGAATGTCACAGCTTCCACGCACAAGGAAGAAAGAAAATAAACATTTATTAAACATCTACTAAGTACCCAGCACTAAGCTCTTTACAAATATTATCTCACTTGATCCTCACAACAACCCTTGAAGGTGGGTCCTATTTTTATCTCAATTTTATACAGGAAAATTGAGGCAGACAAAAGTTAAATGACTTTCCCAGGGTCACATTGCTAGTTAAATGTCTGAGTCTGGATTTGAACTCAAGTCGTCCTGAATGGAGGCACTATACCACCTAATTGCCTAGATAATAAGAGGCCTAGGCCCTTTTCTCTATATAAGAAAGGGCCATAAGTCCTGCTCTATGATCTTCATGGACCTATGATCTAGCTATTCATGCTTATACCACCAGAACCAGAAAATCCTTGCAATCCTGAAGTAACTGGAATATGTAGCAGCAAGCACCCTAGGACACCCAGGATGGCTGCTAGCACAGGTTCTTTGATCTGCTTTGCTAAAGAAAGACAACCTTTAAAGGGATTAATGATCTTACTTTAATTACATTCACTAGTTCAGGGGAAAGGTTAGCACCCTGAATGGGGAGAAAATACAAACACAGAAAATATAAGCAGAGAAATTGGCACAAAGACCAACAGACAGGGTTCCAGCTGTCTGAACATAGCAATATTGCTTCACATTTTACACACATCACTGGATGGAGGGAGCACGGACATCTAAGCAGCTGGATGGGGGGCTCTTAACAAATGGCTACTCAGAGTCACGATCAGGAAATCAAAAAATCCTTCTCATGAGAGAACCCCCAAAACAAAATGCCAACCCCCCAGAATATATAACAAAGACTTGGACCCTGATTGACTCAGAGATAGTAGGCACAACACCTACGTGACTCAGCACAACTGAATTTTCAGGGTTCAAGGGAGATTAATCCTTCAGATGTTCACAATTTAGCCTGAGCCTGGGAAACTGAACTCCAAAAAGAAAACAACAAAAATCCTACCTTGCTGGCACTTAAAACAACTCACTCCTAGGGGTGCCTATAGGCCCTCAGCATGTTTCTGAGCCTTTCAGACCAAGGTCCAACCGACTGCACCTCAGAAGTTTATCCAATGTATTTGTCTTGAGACACACAGATCTTGCATGGGACCCATATATCATTTCTCAGGGGTGGCTGCTAATACACCACACATCTGTATTTAGCAACAGTAGGGCAACACAGTCATTTAGCTACATTTATTTGACCCCACCGTATTACTGACTCATTTTTTAGATGGATTTTCCTCTAAAAATATACTTTTCCTACTCTGGGATGTTGTAACTAAAGCACTGGTTCTTCACTTGGATTCCATTAAAACACACACACATACATATACACATACATACACAGACATACACACATACATATATACACATACATAGATGTATATATACATACATATATGTAGGTATACAATACATATATGTAAGTATACACATACATATATGTAGGTATACACATACATGTAGCTATTTCAATATAATTAATTTCCCTTATAATTCTATATATTTATTTTATGATATCAAAATATTCTCAGAATAAGTCTAGAAACTTGGAGTTCCTGAAGGGGTGGAGTCAAGGTGGTGGCACAGAAGCAGCAAAACTCTGTGGCTCCCTCCATAACCACCTCAAATACCTATAAAATATGACTCTAAACAAATTGTAGACCTCCAGAACCCACAAAATGACAGAGAAACAAGACTCCTGTCTTGGGGGATAGGAAGGGTTCATTGCATGCTAGGAGCCCAGCCCAGACCATGTAAGCCATGGTTTCAACCCAGGGCAGCCAGGACCAGCCCAGCTGGAGCATTCAAGAGAGTGGATCACCAGCAGTTGTGGCCATTTCCAGAATTATCAACCCATAAAGCCAAAGACAAAGTGAAAGGTCAGTGGAACTTGGCTGAATTTTGGGGAAATGGAAGAACGGGTCTGGCTGTCTGCCCCCAGAGCCAGAAGCGGTGGAAGCGGTGGCCCTGCAGCCACCTCCACATGACTGCTTCATAGCTCCCAGCCTGCAGATTGCAGGGGGGCCAAGCAATCATTCAGAGTCTAAGTGCTTTTGCCTTAAGCTGCCTGGATTGGGATTGTGTTCTTGGGTGGTGATCCTAAGGTATGTGACCAGTAAGCCAAAGCTGGTGGGGGCTGTAGAAATGGCAGCCTCCTAATACCTCTGGCAGCTGCGAAAACCCCAGAGATTTAGGACAAAGCTCTCCCCTCTGGAAGCAGAGTTATACTGTGGCAAAGAGCTCAAAAGTCAAGTTAATTGACTGGCAACATGAGCAGGCAAAGCAAGCCCAGCAACCCAACTTTAGATTCCTTTTTGGGGGACAAAAAGGATCAAAGTATGCAATGGGAGGAAGACAACACAGTCAGAAATCCTGCACCAAAAGCTTCCTAGAAAAATATGAACTGCTTACAGGCCATATGTCCATACAGGAGGGTATATATGCATATGAATACATATATATGAGTGTATGTATATATGTTTACATAGACAAAGGGCACAAGATCAATTGAATAGGAAGGGATGATATTTTAAAAGGTGAAATTGAGAGGTGGGAGAGGAATGTGATGAGAGGAGACAGGGAGAGACAGAATGGGGTTAATCATCTCATATAGAAGAGGCAAGGGATAACTGTTACAATGGAGGGGAACAACAGGAAGGCAAAAGGGAATGAGTCAACCTTACTCTCATTGAATTTGGCTTGGGGAAAGAATGACATACACTCTAAATCGGGTGTCTTGCTCTGCAGAAGAGTGGGGGGAAAGGGGATGAGAGGGGGGATGATGGAAGGGAGCGAAGGGTGGGAGGAAGGGTTGTTAGAAGCACACACTTCTGTTAAGGGACAGGGACAAAGTAGAGAATAGAACAAGTGGGGGATGAGATAGGAAGGAGGGAAATATAGTCAGAGATTGTGAGCTTCTCAAAAGCAATGGCTGTTTTTTTCTCCTTTTTAAAGGAGATACCTGACACATAGTAGGTGCTCATTGACTGCCTAAGGAAAATTCACAGTCTCCATTCTCCATCAGCAGCTCTGCTTGACTTCCCCTCTGAGAAACAACATACTCTTCCCTGCCCCTGCCCTTGCCCCCAGAAAAAACTAATAACTCAGCATCATGAAGAACTGAAGCATCAGTTTCTTTTTGTACCATTTATGTATTGTCTTCCACTATTAGATTATAAGTTCTTTGAGGGCAGGTACTGTCTCTTTTTATTAATTACATCCCCAGAACTTAACGTAGTGCTTGATACATAGTAGGTGCTTAATCATTTTTAATTGAAAAGGTACTTTCAAATACGTTTATTAACTTGGCTTGGAAAAATCTCGCTCAGTTCTACTTCTTTGGGGACTTGTCTCTGATGCTTGACATTTCCCAAGCAGCAGGTAGGAAAGCAGGGTCATCCTGTCAAGCTAAGTCCCTTGATGCTTTTCCCTTACATCTGACAGATTTTCATGGTGCCAGGTTGGATCTTGTTGGTGGAAGATTTCATTCTGACTAATGGTAACTATCCAAAATGTTTCCCAAATCTTGGTCTCAATAACCATCAAACATGTCTGGAGCCCGAGGTTCCTCAGCTTTTTCTTTGTGTGCTCTAGATGGATGCATCACATCGGACTTGTTTGTCCCTTAGATATCGAAATTTTGCCCAAGTCAAAAAGTGGATACCTTTATAATAGCGAACAACACATAAAACTTGGCAATAGTAGGCTTCCCTTCCAACTTTCACAGACTCCTCAGGTTGCACGTTGCCTTCAGATACCAGAAGGTAACCTTAAAAGACAATGTGTTGTATTTTTAACAGTGTTAAACAGAGAAGAAACCTGAGTTCAAATCATGCCTCTGACTTGTATAGCAGTATCATAGATAAGTCACTTAAACTCCCTGAGCTTACCTTCTCATCTCTAAAATGGGCAGAATAATGCCTCCAGTAGGTATTTTGCAAGGTGTTATTTATGCTCTATGTGCAAAGCAGAATTGAAGTAGCTCAAAAGAAACACGAGATGCACAAACTTATGGCATCCACCCCAAATGTTCACATGGACTGTTTGTACCTGGCCTGTGGTAGAACATTCCAAGCTCATTTGGTCTAATCAGCCACAGTCCAACACGCTGTAACTTAACTCTAACGTAGTGATGTCATTTTGGTCCTCTTTGAGAATGAAGGACAGCAACCAACCAAGCGATTTTGCAGGAGTATTGTGAGGATCAAATTAGATTATATACATAAGGAACTTTGCAAGACCTAAAGTGTTATATGGGGGCAGGGGTGGAGAGCTGTCATTGCTGATGTTTGTTTCGATCAGATTAAATTCACATAAAAAAGATCAGGGAAGAGGCCAAAGACAGAAAGGCCCCATGTATTACAAAACAGCCATGTTGTTCTTCTGACCCCATTTGGGGTTTTCTTGGCAAAGACACACTGGAGTGGTTTGTCATTTCCTTCTCCAGCTCATTTTACAGGTGAGGAAACTGAGGCAAACGGGATTAAGTGACTTACCCAGGGTCAAACCACAGGTACGTTTCTGAGGCCAGATTTGAACTTACAAAGATGAGTCTTCCTGACTCCAGGTCTGGCACTATCCATTGGGCCACCTACCTACCTACAATATCCATAACAGCACTTTTTGTATTAGACAAAAACTGGAGAAAGTGGGTATCCTGCAAGTACGTGAACAGCTATCATACAGGAGGAGGGATTAGGTGAATTTTTCACGGCCACAGACTTCGGAGGAATGTGTAGAGGGCCAAAGAGAGGAAGATTTAGGCTTGCTGTAAAGAAAATTTTAGTAGCAATTGGAGCTGTCTAAAAATAGAATGGGTTCCCATTGTGAGCAAAAGAAGTGAATTCCTCATCACTGGAGGTCTTCAGACAGATGATGGACGGCCATTTGTCATGCTATAGCAAAGCGGAAATTATTTCTTTTCAGATAGCACAAAGGGACAGTGTCAGGCCTGCCTGGAGTCAGGAAGACCTGAATTCAAATCCTGTCTTAAATACTTGATGGCTATGTGACCCTGGGAAAATCACTTAAGCTTTCTCAGCCTCAGTTTTTCCATCTCTAAAAAGGGGAGAATAATAGCCCCTACCTTCTAGGATTATCGTGAGGACAAAATCAGACAATTGTAAAATTCTTTGCACACATTAAAGTGTTGTATAAATGCTAATTGTTATTATTGCATGGGTTGAACTGAGTTGGCACCGCGGTAAGTCCCTGGCAGCTCTGAGATTTTGTGGTTCTTTGGTTCTGTGTGTCCTGCTTCTGGCTTCTAAGCACTGGCCGTCCCTTGTCCCCGAAATCGCCATCTTCACCTCTCCTTGGAATCCCTACCACCCCCTCCAGGGTTCAGCTCAAGAGCTACCTCCTATGCCAGGCCTTTCTTGTTAAAGTTCTTCTCTCATCCCAGAAAACATTTTGCACTAATTTTAACTGTATACATTCATGTTGTTTGTCCTCGTAAAGGTCCTTGGGGACGGGGATGGTTTTGCTTTCTTCCTTGTTTCCCTAGGAACTAATACTAGGCCTTTCACATAAATGCTTATTGAATTAATTAGGAAATGGTTGAATGAATATAATGGAATATTAATGCAACTAGGAGGCACAGGGGAGAGTGAATTCAGGAAGACCTCAGTTCAAAGCCTCCTTACCATTGTAATGTTACCAGTTTGTGTGACCCTCGACATAATCGGTTATGAGATGATGTACATAAAGAGAGCTGCTTTAAATGCCAGTTGTTATGGAAAGAGGTGACAAATATGAGAAATTCAGACTGCTCTGGTGAGACTTGCACAAAATGATATAATATCAACGAAGCAGAACCAGGAAAATAATCTACATTAGTATTCTAATATATACCAAAACACAGTCAAAACCTGGGTAATTTTAATAACTAATTTTTATCTTGGAAAACATGTAAAATATATCCCCCCCCTTCTCTGGACAAAGAACCATCTACACACAGACTATGTGTGCCACGTCATATCATACCATATCATATCATATCATATATGTAATATGATGATGTGGTCATTCTTGGGACCACTATATGGCGGTGGTTTGCTTGAATTGTTTGGTTTTTTTGTACAAGGGAGGATACAGGGTGTAAGGAGGAGGGCAGGGGTTGGAGCCTCGATCTTAAAGCCAAAAAGACTTCAACACTACTTAGAAAATTTGTTTAAAGTTGAAAAAAAACCCACAGTGTCATTTGTTCCAAGGCACAGAGTCCTAGGGAATAGGTCTGGGAGGATCTTTGCAAAGGGACCCCTCAATCTCAGGCCCCATTTACAGTCCAAAGATGGTTCCTACACTGTTTAGGAATTCCAAATGAATCAGAGGATGATTGTGTTCAGGTTAAGTTTCTATGAAATACTAACTACCACTGGGGTTCTAATGGGGGCAGGGAGGAGGTTAGGGAAACAAGCCTGGGAAATAAGGAGAGAGCCTGCTTCTTTTCTTCCTTTGGCAGGTAACAAAAGCTTCAGCCACAGCATTTTCTGAATGTTTGGGGATCAGAGAAAGCCTTGACACAAGTGTCAGGTCGTTGCCCTCTGAGATGAAAAATTTGGATTGGGAAATGGCCCTTCCACAGAGTCAGGTTTCACAGTCTTGCAAAACAATCAACAGCATCCTGCTGGCGCCGCCGATATTTTTTAAGCAATCTAAGAACTGATAGTAGTGTTTTGCGTTGAACTTTCTTTCGTTCTTCTAAAAGCACAACTGCAATGGGCTTCAGTGCCCCTGCATGAAAAATGGAGGACCGAGCTTTGGTGGCCGCCTCTGTCCTGGGGCTCAGAGTGGACCCAAACTGTGCTAGAAGAACCCTGGGCTGAAGGAGTTCTTGATTGACAATTATGCCGTGATGGATTACCTGAAAGCTCACCCTTCAGGCAAGCTGTGATTAACTTGACCAAAGACATCTGGGAGAACCATCTGAGGCCTAAAATTATGACCTCAGTATTCTGGCCTGAAACTAGACACCACTGAAAGCGCCTTTCTGCAAACTCCAGCCACAGGGGCCATTGTTTAGTATTCCAACAGGTTTTTTCATTGGAACAGTTTAGCAGAAACACCTCTTGGGAAGGGAGGAGACGGGAAGGGAGGTTTGAGATGGGGGATGGCAGCACTAATACTTCCCAGTTTCAAAAATGTTGCTTTCCCCAAAACAAACTGAAGCCTTCCCATCCCATGTAGATAGAGGGAGGGGAAAAAAACCTAATTAATACCTTAATCGTTAGCAACTGCTGCAGAAATAGGTTGGAATCACACTAGGTGAGAGACGTGGAGCTAAGTATCAAAGTTTCCCTCTTAAAAGCCATGTGCTTGCCATTAACTCTGCGTTAGCCTGCATACTGTAAAATCCCACCATGCTGTCAGAACCTGTTTTCTGTTCCTGTTATCAGCCCTGAGTGAAGGGTTCAGTGCAAGGCAAGGCAGATTTACAGGTGCTAAAACAACTAACCTAGCACTGGGAAACAGGCTACCTTCTGTTTTCTAGACCTTGGCACTGACTTGTTGCTGAAGATTTGCTGATCCCAACAGCAAAAGATAGAATTGGACGGAATCTAAAAATTAGGAATACGTTAAAAACACATCAACCCAAATTTACAGCAATAACAACAAAACGCCTCTGGAGACGGACAGAAAACGAAGTTTGCTTTACAATCCATTGTTTTCCTTAGTCTCTTATTTCTGTCTCAGGCAGCTGAATTTAATGCTAACCTGTGCAAGAAGGTTGGAAGAGATTCCACAAACCAAGCTAATAAGTATGAAAGTTGTAGTGGAAATTGTAGGGGGTGGGGGCAGAGTTTGCAAGTGTACTAACTACCGCCTTGGCACTTCACATTGTCCCCAACATTAAAATGGATCACCTTTCATACGTTTGTATAAACCAGACATATCTCCCAACTCAAAATCAAGCGAGGAGCAACAGAAATGGAAAAGGAGAGGGTATGGCACGAGAGAAAGAGCGCTAGATTTTTTTTCAACCAAGAGACTAAGGTTCAGATCACAGCTTTGCCATTCTGCAAAGTGACTCCCTTTCTCCGGGGCCTTGGTTTCTTTTCTTGTAAAAAGAGGAAGTTGGCAGTCTTTTTAAGGTTTCCTCCAACTCTAACATGCTATGATCCTAAATGAAACAAAAAGATCCTCTGGGTTCACAAAGATTTAAAGAAAATCTTTCAGTTGTACATGGAATTCAAAGATTCCACCTTCCACTGAAGGTCCACATTCTTTGGAAATTAGTAAAGATTAATTAGGGGCAGTTAGGTGGCACAGTGAACAGACTTCCAGGTGTGAAGTCAGGAAGACTCATCTTCCTAAATCCAAATCTGGCCTCAGACACTTACTAGCTGCGTGACTCTGGGCAAGTCACTTCACTCTGTTTGCCTCAGTTTCCTCAATTGTAAAATGAAGTGGAGAAGGAAATGGCGAACCTCTGCAGTATTTTTGCCAAGAAAACCCGAATGGGATCACGAATAGTCAAACACGACTGAGCAACAACAAAATATTAATGCATTAAAGCAATTTTACTTTGCTCAGAAACCCTTTATAAAGAATATGAAATTATTGTACTGACTTCTGAAACATTACCGTAATGAATAACAGTCACTCTCAAAAACTTTCACGGGCATTTAATTTAGTTCCTTTTAAAAAATTAAAGGTTTGGGGGTTTCTTAATGGGGGCCCACAAATAAAGGTAATATTCCTTGTTGCTTTGGGGAGGGAAATCATTGCCATGTGAGACCTTGCCCAGAATTCTTAGGACACTCAGCCTTTAGCACACTTAAGCCTTGCCCCAAGCAATTTAGTTCTGAACACTTCTTTCCTACTGATCAAATGCTAGCAAAGCATCTGTTGTTTTCAAACTTCAGTTTAAAAAAGTGCTTGTTTTCCTATGAAGTTCTGGAGGTTTTTGTACAGGATGTAGAGGAATTATTTTGGGGAATTTGTTTTGGATCCCTAGAGGAGTTAATTATTAGCATGGCCTGGCCATAAGAGGTAGGCCACAACAACAATCAAAACCTTAAGGGATTTTAGATTTTGGTGTTTTTTCCCCCAGTTTAGGGTTGTCTGGCTGTAAAAAAATTTGAAATGTTGAAAATGCTTGAGAAATACTGGCTTTCTGATGAAGCTTCTCATTGGATTTAGAGAATTTTTTTTAAAAATGTGTCTGTCTAATCTTAATTTCCTGTGGGTTACTTGTGGAGTCAACAGTCACTCCATTATTGAATTATTCTAAACCTTCTTAGAAGTGTCAAAAATCCATATTTCTTTCCCCCAACATTTACATTTATTTAAAAAAAACCTCTTTAATGACCTTATAATATGAAGCTATCATCTTATTTTTCTTTGTATTGGGAAGAGAAGATAAAAACAGAGGTTTAACCTGGAGTGGAAAAGAAATTGCCCACAGGGAGGTGATGGAGAAACAACCAGGGTTAGGTTCTTTTAATGGAAGGGAGATAGACTATGGCTAAAGAGAAATACCTGCTGTGGACCAGCAATCTCAAGACAAGCTCTAGGGGTGGGGAGCCTGCAGCATGAAGCCCACATGTGGCCACACTTGAGGACCTAGAGCAATGGTTCTCAACCTTCCTAATGCCGCGACCCTCTAATACTCGTATGTGGGCATGTCTGCATGTGGGCGGATCTGCCTGGAGACGCATAGAGGAGTGGTGTCTTGGTTCCTAAGACCATAGGAAATATGTGCTTTCCTATGGTCTTAGGTGACACCCCTGTGACCCTTGTGAAAAGGTCATTTGACCCCCAAAGGGGTTGGGACCCACAGGTTGAGAATCACTGACCTAGAGGGTCACATGTTGCCTCAAGGCCACAAGTTCCCACTCCTGGACTAGCATTTTCCAGGTAGATAGGAACTTGGAACTTGTCTAGTTCAACACCTTCCTTTTATAGATGAGGAAACTGAGAACCATAGAGATAAAATTACTTGTCCAAGGTCATATAGGTTGATCAGACAGCAGAACCAAGGAGCAGAACACAGATGTCTTGGATCTCATCCTAGTGTTGTGCTGCAAGTATTTAATATCCAGCTCTCCTGGGGAAAAAATACTGCTCAAAACACATTTTCGAATTTCATCTGTATCACTGGCATTTTCTTCATTATTTTCTTAAATCTATAAAAAAAAAACAATCAAGCTGTAACCTGCAGCATTTGCCAGTTTCTAAGATGTCAGTGTCCACTCCTGGCCAGCTGGTTCAGTCTGAACGATCCTAGTCTAGTGGTGTTTCTACTGCTCCACAAACTTCTGAGTGTGGTTGACCTTTGCTAATCAGTCTGCCCTTTCTCCAAACCTACTTCTATAAAGACCCAAACACATGACAGCCAAAGGACCTCCCCTGTTGTTTCATCCCCTCCGATAACACAGGACCAGCTCCTTCTCTAGCTCAAGTAACATGGAAAGCTCCATCTTTCTTCCCGCCTATTAAGGAGAGTATGGAGAGAAAGAAATGAGTGTTTTATTTGAAATGTTTTTCAATATATGTAATAATTGAAATATATATTGTGCAAGAAATTCAATGAACACTGCAGATTTGGTAGAGTGACTGCTATCCTGCAATTTCTAAGACATGCTTCTCAAGGGAAAGGTGCAGGGAGGAAAGGAACACCATGTGACAGGAGCTGTGCTAAGCATTTTTACAAATATTGCATCATTTGATCCTCACAACAACCCTGGGAAGTAAGTACTATTATTATCCCAATTTGACAGTTGAGGAAACTGAGGCAGAGGAATTTTTTAAAGTGACTTGCTCAAGGTCACGTAGCTAGTATCTAAGGCTGGTTTTGAATCTAAATCTTCCTGATTCCAGGCTCAGCACCCTATCCACCGAGCCACATTAATTTTACTAAGAAGATGAAGCTGCCCACTCACTCACCAGTAATTATCCTGCTTTTCACCCTAGACCTCAGGCCATCTATGTTCTAGGAAAAGTTCTTACTCCGACAGAACTTTCTAAGCATCATCCAGCCAAGTTAGTCTTGTCCTAGAATTAAGTTCATCTCAAGGTTTCTTAACTAGTGGTATCTTTTATTTGGTATTTCTCCATCCCGAATTGCTGGCCTGTTATCTGTTCTAATTTTGTCATGACTGTGATTCCCCTTAACGTATGTCATGATTGCTTGCACACATGTCCCTTTACTCGTGCCAAGTGATCCCTGATCTGCTACCATCCAAGACCCTGGTATGCAGGAAAGAGCCAGATGGTGCATTTTGGAAACATGTGCCCACAGAAACCTCTCGCTTTTTAAATAACCAGAAGTATAAGCCATGTAGCATACCCATCACCAATAGCTGTGCCACCTTCACATTTCAGTAGATGCGATTCATGCTTTGTTTGCTGAGGCCAAAAAACAAAAGTCATCACGGGATAGACAACATCTGGAGACGAGTTATTCCACTCGGGTTTCTTCTCCTCACACGACGGGCATACAAGCCATTGAAAGGCCTATGCTTGGGGCCTTTTCAGCTTGGTAGCAATCACGTTCCATTGGCATAGCCTTTGAGCCCGGAGAGCTACCTCCATGCTATGATGAGACAGAGGAGGATTTCAGTAAAGGAGCCCAAAGGGATTGAGATAAATGCAGTAATAATAGTAACTATCATGTAGAGCAGGGCAGCTAGGTGGCTCGGCGGATAGAGTATCAGTTGTGGATTCTGGAAGACTCTTCTTCCTGAATTCAAATCTGGCCTCAGAGACTTACTTAGCTGTGTGACCCCGGGCAAGTCACTTCACCCTGCTTGCCTCAGTTTCCTCATCCAAAAAGTTGGAGAAGGAAATGGCAAACCACTCCAATGTCTTTGCCAAGAAAACCCCAAATGCGGTCATGAGGAGTCGGACACAATTGAAACGTAACTTAACAGCAATAAGAAAAAGCATACAGAGAAGAGCTTTAAAGTTTTCAGCGTGCTTTGCAAGGGTGCTAAGGATTGGCAGCCTATGCAGATCCCTCTAGCTTACTATGATGGTGTCTCCATGTAGAAAATGCTAGAGAACGGCTTCCCGGAAAAGCAGAATCACTGGAGCATTCACTGACATTTCGTAACTGGTTCTGGTTGGCCTACCACGTGGTTGGAAGTAGCTTTCTTTTCCATTGGCAATGTAGATGAAACTGTCAGCATCTTCCAAAGGTCTCAATCATCTCCAACTCTCTCTTTTTGGGACTGTTGAGTCTGGGAGGAGTAATTGATTCAAGTCCCAGCAGAACTCTTACCTTCTACAGGAAGCCTTCCCCTATCTCCCTCAGAGTGAGTGCCTTCCTTCTACCGATTATCTCTAATTTATCCTGTACACAGCCTGTTCCTACATAATTGTTTGTGCATTGTCTCTCCTCCATTAGACTGTGAGTTCCTTGAGATCAGGGGCTATCTTCTACCTATCTTGCTTGCCTAAGTACCCCAAGCACTTAGCATCATTGCTAGCATTTAGCGGGAGCTTAATAAATACTGATTGATTCACGGACTGACTGAAACAGTATTCAGTAGGAGAATCATGCAGAAAACAAAGGGCAAAAAGACTTTCCCTTCCTCTAAAGCCAATATCCCATCCACCTCCCTTGGTCCAAGGAACAGGTCTGGGTCTTTGTCCTTTTGGTTCATTCTTTTCTATTGTGGGTATAAAAAACGAGTTCCTGTTCTTGATCGGGACCAAGAGCCGCAGTAATGTGGCAATCATAATCTAGACTATGGCTCCAAGGAGCGAGGAGAAATGATCACTAGTGACCTTTGATACACCAACCGAGGGGAAGGACTTATCCCGCAGAAATGCTGCCACTGCATGCCAACTTGCTTGTACCAAGCTGTTACGAAGCAAATTTTCTCTCACCAAGTCAATGTTGATATTCATTAATATTTGGTGATTTCAGTGTGAGGGTATCACAGAGGAAGGTGTCAAAAGCTACAATGGAAAACGTGGCTCAGGTTTGAAAAACAAGAAAGGTCTAAGTGATGCTTGTGGCTCGCTTTGAAACCTCCCACTCATAAATCAAGAATGGCATCTTCCAGTGAGAAGTCCAGAAGACCACAGATGTGGTGAGCATTAAGCAACATCGCCTTCTTCCTCCCCCAAAAATGCTATTAAATCGACTATAAATTGATATATAGCATATAGCTAATTACTGATGGAGAAGCTGTATCAAAATCAACTCTGCGCAATCATTCCACTTAGAAGCGAAAGGCCACAATCAACATCTTATTGAAAGAAAGATGAAAAGACATTACAAACAATTACAACAATTTTAAATGAACCTTTTAAAAGTGTCTTTTTTGTTTTTTTGTTTACTTGTTTTTCAGTCATGTCCAACTCTTCAGCACCCCGTTGGAGATTTTATTGGCAAAGATACTGGAGTGGTTTACCGTTTCTTTCTCCATTTCATTTTATGGATGAGAAAATTGAGGTAAACAGGGTTAAGTGACTTGCCCAGGGTCATACATTGAGAGAAATTAATATTATACTATTACATTAATAACTAATTATTAATTTGTGTTCTATCTTTATTCCTCTTAGTTCTGTTAAATCCATCTCCTGAAAAGGTCAGTCAGCCTCTAAAGGGCATGACTGAGTGATGGGATTTGCTCCTAGCCCTCAAGGCACATACTATTAGTTGGAATACTAGATGGAATCCCACCCAACTGGGAGACCTAATTTCTGTTTAGAGTATAAACAGAATCCAGTCTGCATGAGCCATTGTCTGGAGGAGGAATGCCCTGTCCTTCATCTCTTCCCTTAGAGTTTAGGGCAACTCAGTTTATAAAGGAGAAAACTGTCTAGAGACGTCCAGATGGAGATGACTTCCCCTTGCCCAGAGCCTTGAGGCTGCTGAGTCTCACTATCAAGCCGTGTTCTCAGTCATAGGAGCGGACTTTTAGCCTGCTTCCCCATTTAATGTCCACCAATCAGGGCTGATTTGCACTTGTCAATGGAGTTCCGTTTCAAAAGGGATTTAAGGTGTTTCAGGGACTCCTTTGGCATCTTTGGTTGGTGAGAGAAACCACTGACCATCAATTTACTGATTGCTGGCTAACCTAATTAATAAACTGATTATTAATTATCCAGAAATTCTATCTTTCCCTGTTTTTATTTGTCTCAACCACTAGTAAGTGTCTTGGAGCTAGATTTAAACTCATGAATATGAGTCTTCCTGACTCCAGGCCTGCCACTTTATCCATTGTGTCACCCAAATGCCCCTCTATTGATGACCCCAAAAAGGCATCAAATGGAAAAGGCAAAGATACTGTCCTTGATTATCACAATTTTTTAAGGATGAAAAACGTATATTCTGACCTGGTCCAACCATAATTAAAGTCTTATATTCAATTCTGGAAGACATATTTTTCAAAGAATGTAAATAAACTAGAACGCTTCTAAAGATGATGGCCAGGATATTAAGGGGAATAGATCACATTGACAGACCTAATTCAAATGAAATAATTGAGTGTAATGGTAATAGAAATGTGAAGATCTTCCCTGTCCTTTAATAGGCCTAGGGAAGAATTTGAAGGCCTTCCCTGCTTTGAAAGTAAACTCTGCCCCTAACAGGCTGTATGTGCTCACCTCAGCCTGCGGTGGGAGACTTGGCTTTTTCAGGAAGGCACAACTTTTGTTACTTTGTAGTCAAGTCATGAGGCTTGTGATGTTCTCTGACCCTGGAGAAGGCTATATGTACTCCCTGAGGTGAGGGGAGGTTTTGTTTTGGGGCTCACTTTGAGAACAGCTGTGTGATTTGGTCAGATGAGACTCTGGGCAGCCATTCAGCCCCCCAGCTTTGAAAACCCAGATGTGGGTGCTTCTCTCTCTGGTGACTAACTGGGTATTGATGTAATGGTCAAACAGCTAGAAGCCCTGTCAGTTGATCTGTTGAACTGTGTCATTTTCTCTGTCTGCATTTTTGTCTGCTTGTAACTTCTGTTTGTGTTCTCTGAAGTTCAGGGCGCTGGCTTTTCCCCCTGAACTAGGTACATGATATGTGTCTGATGGATTAAAGTAGGATTGTTAACCCTCTTTGAGTTTCTTTCCTTTAGAACAGCAGATCAAAAACCTGCGCTAGCAGCCATCACGGGTATGCTAGGGTGCTTGCTGCTACATTGAGGAAGAAAAGACCTAAGGGAGAAACTGTAACAGTCTTCAAGTATTTGAAAGGCTTTCACGCAGAAGTGGTAATGCACTTATTTTGCTTGCAGCTTCCTGGTTCCATTCATTACAAAGTGTTCTGTCATGGACAGAGATTCACAAGAGACTAGTTCCTGCCCTTTAACAGCTTGCTCTTGCTGTTGTCAGGGAGGTGATGCCATGACATGCAAGTGAAGGGGATTTAAGTGAGGAAGCACTGTGCGAGTCACCAACCTCACTTTCTCCTCCCAGTCATCTGGAACCAGTGGCCGGATATGGATCAGGACAACTGGAGACAGCCCAGGATGCAGTGGGGGACCTTGACCTTTTCAAACTAAGGTCTTTAACAGGTCTCAGTTTAACTGAGGCAGCACCCATTCAGTGATTAAGGCTTAATAAAAAAAATAAGGCAAAGAATGGTCTCTTTAAAAAAAAAAAAAAGATCTGGGAGGGGAAGACCCTCAGAGTTCTGGACAAACAGAAACAATTGTTGTTTACATTCATTCTGAGCCAATCAGGGCCCAAACAGTGACCAAGTAGGGCTTGGTCTGAGACCTTTTTTTTCTCTTAAAAACCAACCTTTAACAGCTTACAACTTTTGTAGAGGTACAAGGTAGAAACATAAAAAGATCATCAAAATCACAGACAGAGTTAAAAGGAACTGAGGATATTGTGTGAGTCTCTCTCCTCATTTTACAGGTACGGTACAGAGAAGTCAAGTGATTTACCCAAGACCACACAGCTAGCCAGCAGTAAGGTCAGGACTGGAACCTATGTCTCTGGAGTTCCAATTAGATGCTTTTTCTGCTGCATAACCCTTTGACCTCTAAGAACAGATACACATAGTTAAAAGACAGCAACCAATTTTCCTCTCTTCCTTTGGACCTCTAGCATTTCCCCAGAAACCTGCTTCACTCCTTATACTTGTTTAGCTTCAGATGAACTTTATCTGATCCTTTCATAGCAATTTTTCATTTTGCTGGCAATTATTTAAGCAAATGAAAGTTAAATACACACAAAGAAGTTAAACATAGAACATATATTGTTTAAAATGGATTCAAGAGCTGTAACATCTAGACCCTCTAGTCACTCTGTAGCTATTTAAATCTTGAGGCAGCACTCTGTCTGCCCCTTAAAACTCATCCTTTTGTTCTAACAGAGAAGTTGGTTAACGTCAATTGGGAAAATGCAAGTAGATGGCAACCTGATAGATCTCTGCTCTTCACGTCCAGGAAAGGCCCTTTTCTTTGTTTTACAAGATCTAGGCCAGCCATAATGTGGCAAAATAAAGAGCAGAAGAATACAAATCCTAGATGCTTATATTCCACAACTATCACCGAGATTGCTTCCACCTTTCAAATTCTATGATTTACTTCTTCTTCTCTGATTTACTGCTTGTTTGCAGAATCTCAGACTTGGAAGGAATTGCAGAGTGCTTGGCATAACCTTTCAACTACATGACCTCGTGGTCTTTGACCAGAGGAAGACCTTACAGCTTTATAGGGTGCACATCTTCCCATCAATGTATTTATCTCCTGTAAACTCAGGAGATATTTGTCTCTATTCCTACTTCTATAGATGAGAGAGAAAGAGAGAGAGAGGGAGTGAGGAAGAGAGAAAGAGGGAGAAGGAAGGAAGGAAGGATAGAAAGAAGGAAGGGAGGAAGGAAGGACTTGAATTTAATTAAACATAGTAGGAAAGATAAAAATTTCAATTAACATAATACAAATATGTGCTATAAGAAGCTACAAAATTCTCCAGGGGTATAGGGAAGGAAAGAATATATTTATGTTGAAGGCATCAAACAAGTGTCTTTGAATTGCACTATGAATAGCATTTTGATAGACAGATATGAGGTGAATTTCACTCTAGGCCAGTGGTTCTCAACGTTCCTAATGTCGTGACCCTTTAATACTCTTATGTGGGCGTATCTGCATGTAAGCAGACCCGCCTGGAGATGGATAGCAGAGCAGTGTCGCGGTTCTCAAGACCATCAGAAATATGTGTTTTCCAATGGTCTTAGGTGACCCCTGTGACTCCTGTGAAAGGGTCACCTACAGGTTGAGAACCACTGCTCTAGGTAAACATTCCAAGAAAAAATATGGAAAGACACAGGACATATTAGAGGAATTCAGAGGAAATAACGGAGAGTTATATGAGGTAAGGCTGATAAAAAAGTGGAGTGAGCAAAAAGCAAAAAGAACTAGTCAGACAAAATTTGATGAAAAATTTGAGAAGAGACTATTCTCATTGAGTCATGTCAATGAAGGCCTCGTAGAGGTAACATCCGAATTGGACTTTGAAGGTATGAGAAAGACCATGTTAAAGATAGAAGACTAAAATCCATTTGGAGAAGTATTTGGATCAGAATGAAAAAAGAAAGAAAAGAAGTGATATTGTGGAAGTATTCAAAAAATTTCTGGAGAAACTATCTGGATAGAAAGCTCCTGACTATGTGACTATGGGCAAAGCGCTTAGCCCCTCAGTGGTCCCAGTTAGCTTTCTATGATTAGAAGGTGGAGGACAGTTGTCGGTCTACATTGGTAGAAGGAGTTTCCTTACCGATAGTTCTCTGTACCAATGAATCATATGAATGGACCAAAAAAGATACATGCATGTGAGTGTTTTATACTATAAACACACATATGTATATACATATACATATACACATACATGTATCAGAAGACTAAGAACATATGGATGCATGCACACATATTCATGTATGCATATGCATGTATTTATGTTATAGAATGGATGTACACATTTGTCAGGTAATCTACTTCTAGCAAAATGAGATTTCCAACAGATATCCGGAAAGTTGAAGTCCTCCACTTCCAATGCTATCAAAATTTGACCATGTGTCAGTTTTGTGATTATTTCAATGATTTGTGATCCATATCTGGACTAAGCAGTGTGTGTGTGTGCGTGGGTGTGTGTATATGTGTGTGCATGTGTGTGAACGATAGTCCTTCCTTTCAACAGACATCATAAAACTGGAACAGAGACAACATATGACAGTGAAGGGGGATCAACTTTCCAGATATTTGCTGGAAATATCACCTGATAAATTACTGTCTTGTCATTCAACAGTCAACAAAAAGCACTTATTAAGTACTTATTATATGTAAGGTACTGTGGTAAATTCTAAGAATATGAATACTAGCACAAAAGACACTCTGCCCTCCAGGAGCTTACAATCTAATGGGAGAAGATAACATATAAAAGGAAGATGGAAGGCTAAGAGTGGACAAAGGAGGCCAAGGAAGTATGGTAGAGAAAGTCTGGAGTGTGGCAGGAAGAGGAACGAGACCTGACTGGCCTGAGCCTCCTCCTGGAGGAGCCATCCAATCACAGGGAGTGGCTGCTGGAACAGAAGGCGAATTCCAGGTCTGGAGTGAGCTTTCAGGGTAAAAAGGTTACTGGGGCGTAGTGGAGAAGATCCAGAGTCAGCCTGGAGAGGAAGAGCTTATCTTGCTGAAAAAGTCTTTGTCATGAGTACTCCATCCCTATCCACCCCTGTGTCTTCCCTCTCTTTCAAGCCATGGTCCAGAAATCCAAATACCGCCCTCAGATAACCCTTGGTAGCCAGTTGCTCACTTCCCAAGTCAGTTTTCCTTGTCTGTATCCCTTGCCTTCAATGGACAGCAGCAAGGAAAACAGGGCCCATTGACCCTATTGTCTTCAGTTTCGTGACTCCATGATTTGATGATCTTTGGCAACATTTCTTAGATTCCTCCTGGCAATATTGTTTGAGTCCACATGAACTACCCAAGGTATTTTCTGTTGTCACACATGCTGCCTCAGCACCCCTGAGCAAGGAATCACCAACCCCCTCTACTCCGCACTTTTTCCTATGGCTTTCCCTCAGTGTTTTCCAACCTGATAGTTTCTGTGGCTCCAACATGTCGTTCTTTGGTGGACAGAGAATCCAGGTTCCTCCTCTTCAAAAGAGGCCTCAAATATATGGAGTTTTTATGTGGGCGTGGTGCTCTAATTGCACATTTGTCCTTTTTCTTCCTTTCCTTCTCCTTATGGCATTTGTCCATTCGCTAATCTCTGGACTAGGGTCATCCCTCCCCCCTCTCCCAACCACTTCAGACATTTTTATCTCTCCCCAATCCCTGCTTCATTTTTTTTAGGAGCAATTAATTGTTTCTGGTTACCTGGAAAGAGGAAAATTTCATTAAGAATTTTACAACCTATTATCACCTCTTAGGAACTTGACAACTGAACTCCACCCTCTTTTCCTTCCACTTAACATCATCTCCACTATCACATATACTTCCTCCCTCTCATTAAACCACCCTCTTACCTATTTCACCAATTTTTCCAGCCCACCATGTCACTCCATCAAAGTATTTTATTGCCAATTTATTCTACTTAAGTTTTCCCACTTGTCTTGACTTCTTGCCTACCTTCTCCTTTTCCTTCTCCCTAAATTCTTCTCTTACTACTCTTTAATCATAGTCCTTGGTCTCTAGTCTTCTTTCACAGAGGCCAGAAGTAGAATCAACACCTTGAGATAATTCTACTTCAATTTTTTCTCCTTCTCTACAAAATTCCCCTCATCATGAACGTTTCTGATGAGGAAAAAAATAACCAATTTGTATAATGGGGAATTATACAATTGCCTGAGAAGTTTAGGTTTTAAAAGATGTGAGCAAAGATGGAGGAAAGGACACTTCTCTCTAGGGCAGATGAAGGATAGCTGGATCTCAGATGTAAAACTAACCTGCCAAAGTGAGAAGATCTGAGTAGTGGATACTATAAGGAAGTCTGACCTGATGACTGGAGATTCAAGGGGATGCAATTGCAAAAAATGGACAAACAGTGATTTGAATCAGGACTGGGCTTCAAGGAAATGTTCTGAGAAAAAGGCAGAGCAGAAAACGAAGAAATAACCACAGCTAGGAGGCAGAATAGGCTTCTCCTTTCTAGGAAAACTGATAAGCAAACAAGATCCCAATCCCAAAGGATCAGAATAAAGATCTGGGTGGTTGGGAGTGAATAGGGTGGCGTTAAGGGTGAGAGGCCTGAAGAAACAAGACAACACTTTAGTACAGTGACCAAGGTACAAGGAGTGGCCTGTGGGAAATGAGGTAAGTGCTGGGGTTGGTTTGTAATAAGACAAAGCTGGGCAAGACCCCAATTAACAAAACCAGCCTACAAGGTCATGCTATAACAACCAAGGTGATATGATAGTGAGTCCTGGAAATAAAGTTTCAGAGAGGTTCGATGTAAGAAAAGATTTCCTAATATGTAAAGTTATTACAAAATAGAACATGCTGCATCCAGTACTGGAGAGTTTATCATCACTAAAGATGTTTAGTTGGAGACTGGATGACCATTTGTCAGGATACTAAATAGGGGGTTCTTGTTCAGACATAGGTTAGACTAGACGATTTCTGAGATCTCTTTAAACTCTGGGATTCCGGCCTGGAACTCAAATTTTTCCCAGGACCTGGGATGGAGGTAACCCTTAAATGAACTTTAAAGCAGCTTCCAACTTTAAAATTCTGTGAGATTATCCAAACCCATCCAAAGTCAACTTGTTCTAGTTTCAAGATGTCTAACCTTTCAATGGCAATAAGCCTGGAACAGAAAAGACCACCCTAGTGAATCACTAGACACAAAAGAGGAACTAGAATGAGAAAAAGCATAAAGTGAAGATGGGGGATAATAAAAAGCAGAGAAGACCTGTTCGGAAAAGGTAAGGTAAGTAAGATAATGGAAACAAGCAAGTTTTTATTGACAAGACGTGTCAAATGATTTGGGGGCCATCTCAAAAGGTGTTTTGTAAGCACAAATGTTACGACACACCCCGAATTATTTTTTTTGTAGGATGCTTTAGTTGTGTTTACACCCACAAACCATTTTGTTCATTTGGATTCATTTATTTTAAGAAATAAAGAGGGATTTTAAGAGTAAGAAATAAGAGTTTTAAAAGGTTTTTTTTTCCTGTAAACCTTTTTATTCGATAGCTACTTTAAACATTTTAAAACAGCTTGTGTGTGAGAAAACAACATTCATTAGCATTGTGCATGATTTCAACGTGGCTGGTTGGTGGTGACAATTTTAGAAGAGTTGTCCAGCCACGTCCCTGAGTATCCAGCAGAATGTAAATACATTCATATATCACTTGGAGCAGGAGGGAATTTACTTATGTGCTTTTCTCCTAATTCAAGTTGATTTTTGTTCACTAGGGCTCTGGAATCTGAACTCTTTCTCTTTTGTTCTTTTTTGCTGCCCAGGAAAGACAAAGAGCAGGGATTTCTAAAGGGGGATGTTATTGGGTGCTTGTCAGAGATCATTTTATAAATGAACTCCATCATCAGAATCATTATTTTCATCATCAAGCAATACCCGGACACTGTAGGGCACGTAGTACTCTACTAAGAGTTCACAGAAGGTCCAAGAACACAAGCAGAATTACCCTTAAGAAGCTTACAATTGAAAAAATATACACAAGCAATGGACATAGATAAGATCAAAAGCCATTTCCAATGCTTAAGTGGTCAAAGGATGTGAACAAACAGTTCTTAAAGGAACAATTACTAACCACTATCGACCATATGAAAGAATATTCCAAATGAGTAATAATATGAATAATGCAAATCAAAACAAAGCGGGGATTTCACCCCACACCCTGTAAACTGGTGAAGACAACCGAAGATGGGAATAATCAACGTGAAGCCTTGTGAGAAGATACACACATTAGTGGTTGTCAGTGGAATTATAATTCAGTAGAACCATGTTGGAAAGCAATTTAGAATTATTCAAATAAAATCAGTCAGTCAATAAGTGTTATTAGTATATAGAGATATCCATATTTATATAGGTATAAATAAGTGTGTACGTGTACAGTATTTGGTACCAGGCACTGTGCTAAGTGCTAGGCATACAAAAGATGATCCCTGTTCCCATCTTACAGAAAAGGAAATTGACTATGGAAGTGATTAAATGACTTGTCTAGGGTCACGTTGCCTGTTAAGTTTCTAAGATAAGATTGAAAGCAACTCATCTGTCTCAGCTCTTATCCCTCTTCTGCTCTCCAGTCCATCATCAGCCAGAGATCTCCCCCGGATATCCCAGGAGCATCACAAATTGAATATGCCTTTAAAAGAATCATTATTCTTTCCCCTCTAGACTCACCCTTTCTCCTAAATTCCCTGCTTCTGTCAAAAGTACCACCATCCTTTCAGTCAATCAGTTTGACACTTAGGGCCTTCACGATGTGACCACCAGCCTCCCTTTCCCACCTTTATTATCTATTACTTCTCTTTGCTCATTCTTCTGTGCGGTTGCACTGGTTTCTTGTTATTCCTCATGTACACATTCCATTTCCCATCTCTCTGCCATTGCAGCAGCTTTGGGCAAGTTACAGACAGTGTCTCTGGGCCTCAGTCTCCTCATCATAAAGGGATTGGAATGGAAGGCCCCTAAGGTCTCCTCCAGCTTTAAATCTATGACACTATAATAATATCATATATCTTAATATATAATATATTATATTAATGTATATTATTATAAATTAATATATTATTAACTAATTATATATTAATATAATGTATCTTATCATTCACCTAATGCCATCTCAAAGCATTTATTAA
Organism: Pseudochirops corinnae; assembly: GCA_028646515.1. Lineage (NCBI taxonomy): Eukaryota > Metazoa > Chordata > Mammalia > Diprotodontia > Pseudocheiridae > Pseudochirops > Pseudochirops corinnae. Next base: position 206,994,793 of record CM053590.1, on the reverse strand, counting down.
TACTATGCCATATTATATACCTAATATCTCTTCTGCCAGTAGAATCGTAGAAAAATAAAAGCCTTTGGTTTAACAGTTTCTTCCTCATATCATCATTTTCCTCCGAGCCTTGTGCCTGGAATGTGCTCTCTCATCACCTCTGCCTCTCAGAATCCCTTGGAGCTTGGTTCAAATGCAGCTTCTTTTTCTTTTCAGTTTCTATGTTACGAAGCTTTAATTTTCTTAGATACTGTTTAAGGACCCAAGTGGAGGGCTTTCTAGAAGAGCGCTTTGTGTTTGTTTCTGAAGAAAGGAATTCTTTGTTGTGTCGTTTATCTTTCTTGGAAGACGTAAATAAGTCTATCCAGTCATTGTAAGCCAATCCTTAAAGAAGACCTTTCTTGGTTCTCTCAAGTGCCCCAACCTGTCCAATTTCCTTGGGTTTGTTTTGTACAAACTTGCTTTGTGCACTGCTAGATGTGTGCTCAGTCAGCAGAATGTAAGATCCTTGAGGACAGAGACTGCTTTCTTTTTGTCTTTGTATCTCCGATGCCTGGCACACAGTAGGAACTTAAGAAACTTTTCTTGGTTGATTGATTTAGTGATTAAATGACCACTAATTTTTTTATGTTGGAGAGGGGATTCTTGTGCAACTACAGCTTAGAGGGAGAGGGGCAGTTAGGTGGCACATTGAATAGAACATGGACCCTGAAGTCAGGAGGACCTGAGTTCAAAACTAGTCTCAGACACTTGACACACTTACTAGCTGTGTGATCTTGGACAAGTCACTTAACCCCAATTGCTTTGTCTTCCCCTCTCAAAAAAGAAAATCAATTACAGGTTAGACTAAGATCATTCCTAGGTCTCTTCTGACTCTGAGAATCTATAATTCTTTGTCATCTCTAAGATTCTCTAGAAATTTAAATTTTAAATTAAATTTTAAAATAAATTTTTAAATTCTTTGAGAACCTTTATAACTGTCAAGATTTTCCCAGTTTTCCTACTGTGTATCATAGTTCTAATGATCCAGTTCTGAGTAGATAGATCTTCTAGGGGCTCTTTCCCTCCACCACCATCCCCCCCACACACACCTTTTTTTGATGTTATTTTTTTATAAAAGCTGTAAGGAGATCGGAACGGAGTAGTGGCCCTCAGTTTTACCAAAACGGAAAGGCTTCTTCTGTCCCAGAAACAATTCATTGTTGTTGTTGTTGTTCAGAGGTTTAAGTCATGTCTAACTCTTCATGACCCCGTTAGAGATTTTCTTGTCAAAGATACTGGAGTGACTTGCCATTTCCTTCTCCAACTCAATTTGTGAACGAGAAAACTGGGAGTCACACAGCTGCTAAGTGTATGAGGTGAGGTTGGAACTTAGTGCTTCCTGACTAGAAGTTCTTTCCAACAGTACCTAGAGGCATTTTTAAATTTTTTTTTAAAATGACAGAAAAAGTATCAACTACCCCCGAATATGCCTGTTCTGTCACCTATACAAAATTTTTGAATCAGTCCTGCACATGTTGAGGGCATCCTCAATGAAGATATTAACAGGGAACATGCAGGCTTTTACAAACAATACCCAACTGTGGACTATGTCTTTACCATCTCACAGTAACCTGAAAGATGAGGCAAATACAAAATCTCTCTGTTATCATTGGTTGTTGAATTTAAAAGAGCATTGACTTGACACAATATACGATATATACAATATATACGATATATACGATATATATACAATATATACAATGTATACGATATATATACGATATATACGATATATACAATATAATGTACCTTACAGGCGTCTTCTACAGCAAGATGTCTCCCTTCCGTAGATGAAGCTCTTTCAGGATTTCTCAAAAGATACAGTAGAAGAAAATACAGAGAGGAACCAATCAGAAAGATGTGTGCTCACCAAAGCATCTGCCACTGGGATGGAGAGCCAGCAGATAAGACAGGTGGGAGAGAGATTCCCTGTGGACAATGAGGTCTTCCACATGTTCATCTTTTCAGGTAACATTGTGCTGATTGCTTAAAGACCCAAGACATTTCAGAGCCTCCTAGAAGAGATCTATAATCACTTAGAGGACTTTGCGCTAACCATCCACACAGGAAAGACCAAATGGATAAAAAATGTCTGTTGCCTGCAATGCAACACACATACGAATGAACAATAGAGTTTGTCCAAAGGATGTGTATCTGAGATAGGAATACATATGAACAAAAAGCTGTAGCCTGAGTTGAAAAGGAAGAGGGTAGATTGGTTTGCTTTCAGGAAATTGTTAAGCATTTTTACTGAACCCAAGCTTCCCATTACATCACAGAGCTATCTTTTCAATACCAACATTTCGTCAGCATTGCTATTGGCAGTCAAGCCTGGTACCCCACTGCAGTGAGCATCACAAAGACAATAACGGAAAGGCTCATGTAGATGTGAGCAGGCTGCAACATGTACCCAATGAGGAACTCTGAAGAAGAACCAAAGCAAAGGATCTCATCAAAGTGAACACGGGCTGATCCATTGATGAGAATGACTGCTGACAAGTGGACAGTCAGGACATTCCACAGATATCATCTCAACATTGGGAGAAAGTGAGGAAGGTCTCTAGCTCTCTGGATAGATACTGTGGCAAATTTTTGGAAGGACACGGAGGCATCTTGGATAGTATGGGCAGTCATGGATGGGCTGCCATCTACTTCACTGGAGGAATATCACAGATCTATTTGGGAAGTTACAGGCAGGACCACCCAAATTTCATCTCTGTAACGATTGTGAAGCTAGGTCAAATGGTAAGTAGAAAATATAGTTCTATTTTCCAACCAGTATAAAAATAATATGCATCCTGTCAGCATCCTCTCGGGGGAGGAGGAAGAGTTAGCTCAGCACAGAGAAAACAGGGCCCTTATGGTAAGTAACACATTAATTATCCTACAAGCAGATCTTGGGATTCCCACACTGCCTACCATAAAAAATCCCAAGGATATAGTTTAGAATAAAGCTGTGAATGACAAAATGAAGATTAACTCCCATAAGCAGTCTGATATAGTAGAAAGGCCCCAGGTTCAAATCCTACATCTAACACTTACTACATATGTGACCTTGGACAATTCACTTAGCATTTCTAGGCCTCAGTTTCCTTATCGTTAGTGAGTTGGCCCAGATGGCCTTTAAGATCCCTTCCTGTTCTGAATCTATAATCCTATGATCCATAATTCTTAATGTCATGTCTCTTTGGTAAATGGATTCTAAAAGGCCTTTGGTTTTCTAACATTTTCCTTGAGATCTCCGTGTTCTTTGCAACCCTATTTTTCCCCCCAAACTCTCTTTGTGTCCCACTCAGGTAACCAAAGATTTGCTAAACTAGGCTTTGACACAAAGGATTCATTTTCCCACATCTGCCCTCCTTTTCCTGCTCCTCTTCTTCAACTTTCTATAAGGTAAAGGCAGCTATATATCCATCAACCTATCAGTAGAAGGGGGAGAAAGGGTAAAATGAAAAACAGAGCCCCAGGAACACACCCTAGTGCTAAAAAAAAAATCTTAAGTCTTTATTTAAAATGTTTACGCAGCAGTTACTGGGATCTCACTGGCTCCTTTCACTTCTGGCTGGACAGCAGCTGCGTCTTCCTCACTTCCTGTTTGTCTGCCTCTGCTGGTGGGAAGTCGGTTCAAGGTCAAGATGAATGCATTCTGCATCATGGAAACACCATATGTATTCCTCAGATTTTGAACTACAGGACAGTATTATCTCGTTGATCACCATCTGTTGACAAGGATCTCCATTTTATCAAAAAAACATTTTTACATGATGCCATTTAAGAACTGTATGCTTCTGTCTCTTTACAGTAAGAACTGCATCCTCACCGTATCAGACCTCATTAGCACTTTTCCCATTATGGGAAAAGAGTCTTAGACAGCTTTCTGGATGATCAGGATTTTTCATATCTCATAATCAAGTCCTACTTATTATGTATCCTACCAGATACATCTTTGAATTCTGGGAAAAACATCAACCTTTTCTGACTCCCGGTTCCACATCAAAATGCCCCATATTTCTGACATGAGAACTTTGATCCTATGAACTACAAATCTTTTTTACCCATTATCAACTTTTCTGCTAAGAAGTAGCTGACATTGGGGCAGTGAGAGGACAAGGGCTGTTATGAGAGAGGAGGAAGGTAAGATTATTTGGGAGCATGGGAGCACAGAGGTATGTTGTCAGAGAGTCTGGATAATAGCAGGGCATTGATTCCCTAAAATCAGTGGTGGAGATCAGTGGGTGGAAAGGGATGTAGAAAAGGGAAGGAGGCAGTCAGGAAGACTCTGAAACCAAACCTGGCTTCGCTTTATAGGTTTTCCTGAAGTAGTCTTTTTCAGATCAAGCAGAGACCCAGTCAATCAAGCTTTTAGAGGACACATAGCAGCTACTTCAAAAAGGACAAACATGGAGCAGATAGGTGGTGCAATGAAGAGAGTACTGGCCCTAGAGTCAGGAGGACCTGAGTTCAAATCCAGCCTCAGATACTTAAAACTTACTAGCCATGTGACCTTGGACAAGTCACTTAACCCCAACTGCCCTGCCTCCCCCTCTCAAAAAAGAAAAAAAAAAAAAGGACAAACAATTCAGTTAATTCTGGAGAAAAGAACCAGGAAAAAGGCACTTCCCTGCATCCCGAGGCACCTCTACTTTGTGAACTGCCTGGGAAGTGCAGGAACAACAATCATAGTCAGTGTTCGTGTTGTACTCTAAGGTTTGCACAGCCCTGTACATCTACTGCATCATTTGACATAACAAATAAACAAAACAAAGAGTCATCCAGTAAGTCAGCTGGTTAAACACAACTAAGGAGATATTGGGGGAGAACCAGAGACAATATCCATTAAACCAAGACTGGCTGCCAGGACCTTTAAAAAAATCCCAAACACTTCTTTTTGCTTGCTTGCTTAATAAAGTTGAAAACATAGAACTATTTTACAAGGATTTTTTTTCCAATCATGCCATTTATTGCTTTGCTTAGGAAAAAAATCCTTTTATACTCTTGCCAAAAAGAGAAAGAGGGAGAGGAGGGGAGGACTCTGGAATCTTTTCTTTGTATGGTGAAATGGAGGTATTGGCAAGATGATATTAAAATCCCAAGTAATAGCCTTTTCAAGATAGAGTTGAAGGCTTCCAGAGAAGGCTGTTTATTAGATTATACAGTGCTCTTGAAAATTCAAAGCACTCTTACTTTGACAAAACATTTTTCCCCTCATCTGGTTAGAATTTTTGTGCCAGTTAAGCTCTCAGTGCTACCACTTCCTCCACATGTGTTCTGCAAACCATGGCAGGATACGTTCATTATTTGGTAGAAATCAGGAATGAGACACGATTATGAGAGCCTAAGCACAAGAGAGATAACATCTCCTTCACAGCTCCACAGGCCGCATACAGGCAGTCTGGCTGGGCTCAGGGGCCACTGATCAGATCTCAATGGAGGTATTAAAAAGAGCCTTAACTATTTATTTGGGGGGGGGGAGGGGAGGGAAATCCATTGTGTCATTCAGTTATTCTGACAAGTTCTACAAAGCAAGTGCTGTCTTCAGTATAATAAATTTCCAAAACATATACATGCATCTCGGCTCCCAAACCCTATTTTTATGAAGAGATTTCAAAGTATGTTTGGGATGCTTGATACCACAGGGGATGCTTTGCAAGCCAGTGGAATTGATAAGAAGAAACATTTAGTAAGTGCCTGCTCTCTAAAAAGAACTGTTCCAAAGACTAGGGATAATGCTGATCGAGAAGAGCAGAACCAGGAGAAATTTGTACACAATCACAGACACAACCTATGTGTGACACCTGACTTTGATAGACTGGGATCCTCTCAGCAATGCAAGGTTATAGGACAACTCCAAAAGACTCATGATTGAAGGAGATATCGACATCCAGAGAAGGAGATGTGGAGTCTGAGTGCAGACTGAAGCAAACTACTTGCTCTGTTTCTTTTTCTTGTCTTCTTCTGTTTCTCTTTCCCACTGATCATTCCATCAGTTACAATTCTTCTTTACAACCTGACTAATGATTAACGAGAAGATATTTATATAGATCCTGTAACTGAATGCATGCTGCCATAATGGGGGGAAAAGAGGGGGAGAAAATCTGAAACTCAAGGGACTGTGGAACTGAATGCTGCACACTAAAAGTAAATAAACCAAAAAATAAAAAATAAAATAAAGACTAGGAATACAAGGATAAAGAATGACACTCCCTGCCCTCCAAAGGCTTAGAATTGGTACCTCTATGTGTCTCAGGTAACTCTTTAGAACTTAAGTGCTAAGTCAGACATGAACTACCATCTGCATTGGGGAATGGAAATTCCATTCCAGGAGTTCCCTGGGCTATTCTTGTTCATCCTTCATTTTCAAATAGGACCAATGATATCCCAAGAGTGATGTCTTAACTTGTGCATGAACTGGATTTAAGGGAGGTTGAGCTGCACAAAGCTCTCTCCTCCACTCACCTAAGTCCAGTAATAAGACAAAAGTCAAGATAATTGGCAATGGCCCAGAATTTTATATTTTGTAAGATATTTTGGGGTTTGGAGGATAGATTTTTAAAAATATTAATTATTTAAAACTTTCATTATTTTCAAAAAAGCTAGGACAACATAATTTTTGTTCCATCCAGTTTTCATTTATGATTTCTTGAAATATGACCCTGGGCTAGTGAAACCACAGATACCTCATGGATTTGCTTCTTGTCAAACTGAGGCATGTACAGAGAGGAGTAACCAGAGTGATGAGGAGACTAGAAAATATGCCATGAAAATGTTGAGTTTAAAAAAAACCAAACAACCCAACTCTCCTTTGGAGGATGACAGGTACAGAAACATTATAAAGGTGGAATGTGAACAATTCAAGGGAGATGCCTGAAAAGCTACAAGAAATTTAAAGAGGGAGGGATGGTTTTTAAGTTTGATCAGTGAAGGCTTCATAGAAGAGAAGGCATCAGAGCTGGGCTTTTAAAGAATTGTTTAAAGAAAGAGGAGAAAGATTCCAAGAGGCACATGTGGAGGTAGCTGGTTCAGAGAGTGGTAGCAGAGAGAGGGAGGGAGATGATCAGAGTGAATTTGGGGTGGAATGTGGAGTTAATGAAAGGAACAAGAGTGAGATGAGGCTGGAAAGGTAAGTTGGATCCCCATGACAAAAGGCCTTCAACACCAGACTGTAAAGTGAATGTTCTATGCTATGAGCAACAGTCAACTCTGGGCTTTGTTATACTTGAGCCACTTTTTTATATTTTGGTGCAATTCATACTTAGAAGTCAGTGTGTTAGAAGGCTAGAATAACAGCAGTTTTTGGTGATTTGCCTGGGTTCTGAATTTGTGCTTTCTTTGGCCTAATCTGTTTAATTGAGACCTGGACTCTGGCTGACTGCCAGTGTGAACAGAGCATGTGAGCACCAGATTGATTTGCCTATAGTTCTGTGGTATGAAAAGCAACGTTTCCTCTCCCACCACATTTAATTCACATTCTATGGGGAAGCATTATATACAAAACTTCCTAAAAATAAACTGCAATTTTCAATAGATAAAAGGGAATGATGAAATTCTTCATCTCATCTCTTTATAGGCATCGCTCCGTGATCAGTCTGGTACTTCCCCCATCCCTGCATCTTAGTACTTAGTACTCGAAGTCTTTTTTTTCTTAAAGGCCCATCTCACCCAGGCCAAAAGTGCTAGGGCTACTTATGGGACTGATTCCAATACTATTCATACATACTTGTCTATATGTTGCCTTCCCCATCAGACTACGAGCTCCTTGAAAGCAGAGCTTCTTTTTTGCCTTTCTTTGTATCCCCTAGCACTTGACTTGGACCACAGTAAGTGATTAATAAATGCTATTTATTTGGTTGATGGATTGATTGAAGCTTTGACCTGCTATATTTCAGATCTGAGCCAGTCATCCTTCCTTAGGCAAGTCTAGAGAACTCTTCCTTCCAGGGTTTACCATGTTGATATCAAATCAAATGGTGACAATTAAACTTCATAATACACTGAAGCTCAGAACTCCCAGGCTCAAGGAACCACCGGCCTCAGTCTACCTAATAGCTGGGATTACATTTGTGTTCATCTCCACTTCCTGTCAATTCTTGTACTTTTGTTTTTCAGTTGTATCTGACTCTTTGTGACCTCATTTGGAGTTGTCTTGGCCAAGATACCAGAGTGATTTGCCATTTCTTTCAGGAAGATCATTGTTCATTGATCAAGCTTTCCAAGATATTTTGATATCTGTAGTATGGAGATGTGTCATCCATCAGTCCACAAGAGAAAATAAAATTCTGATATATAATTCTAGTCACTAAGTCATATCACAGTAGGTATCTAATAAACACCAAATTTTTACAATTTATAGTAACTTGTTGCTCTGTCCCTGCAGTCTCTTTGCATAATCTACTTTGATCATTAAGTCCAAATTCTGTAGGGATAACTCTTCTGGTGCCAATGACCTGATCCTAAATGCCCTTCAATAAATCCTTTGTTTCTGTGTGACTCAGCCGTTTGTCCAATGCTTTGTTTTCTACATTCTGGCTGAATTCATCAAAATATCTCTCAGGAGGACCTTTTGATTCCACTATTGTCTTCTTTTTTTTCATAAGCTCCATCCAGAGATAAACCACTTTTTGGTTACACTGGACAAATCCAGTGGAATGTACCTATTATCACCCTTTACAATTGTTTCGGGATGTGATGCCTGTTTGTTCCAAAAGCTCTTCTGTAGATGTTTTACTTATCTGTTAGGTTCTCAAGAATATCTATCAATCCTTTTCCTCCTTCTTGTTGGGAAGTGTTATCTTACTATCGTTATCTTAGGGTGATGACTCCCATGTTTTATTATTATTGTATGAGGTTTTGGGGGGCTACCATCCTAACCTGTTGTGGTCCATGTTACAGTTCCAAAGATATATATCTACAATGTCATGGTGAGGTTGAGGATGATTAACTATGATAGTGACGGTGATGATAATGAGGAGGAGGAGGAGGAAGAGAAGATAGTGGGGGTGGTAAAGATGATAATGATGATGACTGATGATTATTGATGATGGTGGTGGTGGTGGTGAAGGCAGTGATGATGACAATGATGATGTTTGACATCTGTTGTTGATGATGATGCCTGGTCCTATAAGTTCACTCATATATGGAAATTTCTTGAAGTAACTTTCTACCAAAGTAGATCAATAACTGTTCTGAAACCACATATACAATAATAGTCTTAGAGAGTTTCCTGGGAAAGAGAAGTCAAGTGACTTGCCCCAGATCACACAGCCCTTCATTAGGTGTGACCCTGCTTGTCTCAGTTTCCTTATCTGTAAAATGAGCTGGAGAAGGAAATGACAAACCACTCCAGTATCTTTGCCTAGAAAACCCCAAATTGGATCACAAAGAGTCAGACATGGCTGAAACAATTGAACAACAACAACAGATGTGCCAGGAACCTTGTTAGTATTGCCTCATATCTAGATTTCATTGCTACCTGTATTTATAAAACAAATTCCCTCTGATATTATGCTTGTAAGGATGATGAAAAATGGAGTTGATTTTATATATTATATATGTATGTGTGTATGTATATATAT
>CM053590.1:206960637-206984700 GCA_028646515.1 Pseudochirops corinnae | reverse complement strand
ATAAAATTTACAATGTTTTCATTTTCACCATGTTCACTTGAACTTTCACCTCTCACTCTCCCACCTGAGAATCAAATGTTGTTTCTCCCATTACTCTTGGCAGGACATTCCCAGGACATCTGCCCAGGTGAAGCTGAATGCTTAAATCTTGACAGGGTCTGGGCCTAGAAATCACTCAAGAGCCCCTGTGTTCGTTACACTTATAAAGTCCCCGAAGGCTCTTCATCCAAAATAGTATTCCCAGGGGAACTCAAGAAGCCCGAGACAAGTTCACAAGCACATCTCCTCCAAAAAAGAATTCTCAGTATCTTATCCCTTTTCTTTTATTCTCCATGCTAACTGAAAATAACTCCTTTTTTGTTCCAGTAGATAGCCTGCTATGTACATGACAGTCCCTCTCCATGGCATCTCTTTGAACAAGTTGTTAGTCATTTCTCTCTTGCAATTAGCACCACCTTCTACAGAAAGCTTTTCTAGTCCCTTTTAATTCTAGTGACTTTCCTGTTTACTATTTCCCATTTGTCCTATATGTAGTGTGTACAGACTTTTCATGTTGTCTTCTCTATTAGACCATAAGCTCCTTGAAGGCAACCACTCTCTTTTACCTTTCTTTGTATCTCCAGCACCTAGCTCAGGGCCTGGCACTTGGTAGGTACTTAATAAATGTTTATTAACTGGCTATTTTCTTAGCTGTAAACCCATCGTATATCCCCAGTAGAGTCTGAGATTCTTGAGAACAGGGACTGTTTCCTTATTTTGTACCATCAACACCAGTTCAGGTGCTAGAGAGCCAGTCTCAGAGCCAGAAAGACATGAATTCAAATTCTATCCCTGACACATTTTAATATAACCCTGATCAATTCACTTTGCCTTTCCAATGCTGTTAGGCAAGTCATTATTCTCTAAGATGCAGCAAAGATAAAGATACCTATTGTTTGGAAGAGTTTCCTTATTCTCCGAGTTCCCTATGCAGTGGTGTCAAACTCAAATAGAAATAGCAGGCTGTATATTGACTTAGAAAACCACAAATTGACATTATCCATGTTGCATAGTATTTTTACTTATTTTGTTAATGATTCCCAATTACATTTTAATCAAGTTAGGAAGTTTGATTGGCCACCATTCTGACACCAATGCCACACACTAAAGAATTCACAGATCTGGTCCCAGTCCGTATCCTTATCTCTAGGACAATACCTTCTTACAGTAGACACTTAAGAAATGGTTATTGAATTGATTTATGCCACATGAATGTATTTAATAAGCCGCACTTAGTAGATAGGGTGCTGAACCTGGTATTAGGAAGACCTAGGTCTAACTCCTGTCTCTTACACTTACTAGTATTATGAAGCTGGGTCCATCATTTACACTTTGTCTCCTGTGTCCAGCAACTTCCAAAGATTTATATACTTTGCTCTAGATGGGGACAAAGGGAGTACCTCCCCCAACCTTATGCTCCATAAAAGTCTTTCTTATGGATTTCTGTTGTTTTTCTAGAATCAATTGTGAGGCATTCTGGGAGAAGCCCTATGCTTCCCAAATGATCCTGCTGATAATTGTGAAAAGAATCTTTAAGCATTTATCTTTTAGTATGAGAAAGCTTAAAATTTTACCTCATCTGGGATTCCTCAAAGAGATTAGAACATTGTCTTTGGTGTATCTGCAACCACCACTAGATGACCAGCATTCCATCAGCAGAACCTGGATGCCATATGTTTGTAATAGAGGGATTTTTTGGTCTCTTACATGCTCCCTTCCTTCCCCCTTTTCCTTCTTCCTGCTTTTTGGTTTGTTAGAGAGTTATAGAATGCTCTAGTAGATAACTTGGGCTAAAGGAAAACGTCATAAACTGAATCTACCCTCAAAAAGGATGTTGAACTCAACATATGGGGAGGTTTTAATCTTTGCTCTTAAACAAAATTACTGAGATTAATTGGAAGCCATGAATCATTCAAAGAGAGGCAGCATGACTTAGTAGATAGAGAAATGAATCTAGATCTCAGGAAACTGAGCAGAACCTAAGAACACCGGGGTTAGAGTTCTGTCTCTGACACATTAGCAGTATGACCTTGGGAAAGTCACTTAGTCTCAATGTTATGGGTAACTCTCTAAGACTCTAACTTACAGTGAAGGTGACTATCTGTATTAGTACATAGAGGATTCTCAGAGTAAGGTCCTCATAGCAATGAAATTGAGAGGTCTGGTCAAAACACGAAAAAAGAAAATCCTCCAAAAGCCTCAATGAAGTCCGTACCAAAAGTTGAGCCTATCCAAGGCTTCTCTTTCAAGCACCTTAATGAGGCATTCAAGCCCCCCCATTGCCTGACACCCCCCTTCTTATAGAGCCTTATCTCATATTACCCTACTCAGCACACTCTATGAGTAAGTAGAACTATTCTTTGTGTCCCCAAAATGCCTTGCACTCTCTAGCCCCACCACCTTTGTTCACACTTTTACTAGTGTCTAAAATTCCCTCCTTCTACCTTTTTAACTGCTGAATTCTAACCTCACCTCCAATGCCACCTCCTCCATGAAATTTTCTCCAATGTCTTTTCCCCTAGGGTCTCTCAACTTACTATAATTTCCGTACTTCCCAGATGTATTTCTCATATAATATTACATATTAAAGCTTTGCGTCTATATTTCATCTCGTTATTAGATTGTAAATTCCATGAGGACAGGAACTGATGCCCTAAACTCTGAATATCTCTCAGAGCCAATGACAGCAATCTAAACACATTAAGCATGTAGCAGATGTTTGTTAAATCCATGTTGAATTCGAATGTGTAAGTAAAACAGAAATCAGTCAATGTGTTTGGTAGGACTAGAGGTATACTAGGAATGTCACCCTACCTCGGTTCTCCCAGATTTCTTCCCTGCCTGCTCTCTGGTGCTTTAAACTTCTTGCAGAAGGGTCAAGTCTTTAATTATCCAACCAAATATAAGGCTTAAAATTCAAGTACTCCAGGGAGAAGGAACACCTTGACTAAAATTCATACTAAGTTACAAATGACTTAGATGGGGTCCTTGATATAAGTCTTTGGAGCAGGGAAGAGCAAGGGAGAGAACATGAGGATGTATACAAAACAGAGAAGAGAAGAAATGGCAGGAAAAGGGCAAGTTGAAAGGGCACTGCTCAGATGAATATTACTTTAGTTTAGAAAACTAAAGGAGAATATTTTAGAAACTAGGTAAGAAATCTCTACCACAATAAGAGAAATAAGCAAGTAAGGTATAGAGATTTAGCATCTACTCATATTCCCTTCTCCAAAACCTTCCATGGCTCCCACCACCTATGGAATCAATCCCAAACTCTTCCCCCAACATGCAAGGCCCAGTATGGTCTGTCCCAAGTCAAACTTCCCAGTCTTATCTCTCACTACTTCTCTAATGGGTCCTTCACTCCAGTTGGGTTTGTTCATTCACTGTTCCTCAAATGTGCCTAATACATGCCGACTTCCATGCCCTTGCCTAAAATGCCTTACCCCACTTCTCCAAATATTTAAGTCATATCCAATTCTTAAAATTCTACCTTCTCTCACCATCTAAATTCATGGAAATCTTACCCTTTTATAAACTTCTACAGTATATGACATTTATTTGATAAAAATATTTTGTGTTGTTGTTCTGTGTCTCCCTGGTTGTTGTGGTTGTTGATGTTGCTCATTCTTTGTTCTGGAAGAGGACCAAAGATATCACACGGATGATGACTTGCACAGGAGTTAGATTTAAGTGAGGCAGAGGTGCCCCAAATCATCAGCCTCACTCTCACCTCCAGAGTCATTTCATTTCCCTTGACTTTTCAGCTAATTGTTTCTTAGCTTTTTACTCTTTGGATGCCCAGCATCTTTTACATCTCCTTGACAACAAGGGTGTCTTTTGCTTTTCCTTGTTTCCTCTACACTTAGCATAGTTCCTGGAACACAGTAAGCACCTAATAAATGCTTGTTGACTGATTGACTAATAATAATACCTTCTATTTATATAAAAACACTTTACAATTTACGGAACTTTACACTAACGAAATTCTTTACTCTCAGTGTTGCACAGCAAAGATCACTAACCACCTTACATGACTCCTAGCTTCCAGGCTCTCTCCTCTCTAAATCCTTTAGACATCTTCCAAAAGATTCTTCCTAATGCATAAATCTAAGCATGTCACTTCACTGCTCAAGAAACTTTAAATGCTCCCTATTTCCTGTGGGATGAAATATAATCTCTTCAACATGGCGTTTAAGACCTTTCTCAATCAGACTTCAGCCTAACTCTCCAGATTTATTGTACATTATTCTCTGTAATGTACTCTACCTCCCTGCCAAACAGACTTATTTGTTATTCCATGAACTCAGCACACTGTGTCCCTTCTCTCTGTTTTCAGCCAGGCTGTCTCCCATGACTAGAATACACTCCCTTCTTATTTCAGTCAATCAACAATGATTTAATAAAATGTCTGCTACGTGCCAGATAGTGTACTAGGCCTAGGAGGCTTTAAAAATTAATAAATGGATAAGTAAATAAACAATCAAATAAGCAAGTAGGGAAACAAAGAAATAATACATGCATATATATGTAAATGGATAAATGAACGAATGGATAGATAGATAAATGAATGGATGAATGAATGAATGAATAGATAAATACATCTCTGCCCTTAAGGATCCTAGATTCTACAGGAAGAAGCAACATGCATGCACATAAGAACAACACATACAAATTATGTACAAAATCAACGTAAGAACATTTTGGGGCTGAAGCACTAACAACTGGGAAGATGAGGAGAGGTTTCATTTCAGGTGATGTCTGAGTTGAACTTTGCAGGAAGTGAGGTGTTCGAGAGATTAAAGTAAGAAGGGAATGTGCTCCAGGCACAGTAACAGCCTATACAAAGGGACAGCGGTGGGAGATATTATATGGGAGGAACAGCAAGAAGGTCATTTTGGTTGGACCAAAAACTGTGTGAAATTAAGGAATGTGTAATAAACCTGGAAGAGTAGGCCACATTCAGAATAAATCAACAGAGGTTTTACTTTGATACTACTGACGATAGAGAGTCACTCAAACTTATTGACCAGGAGAATGACATGGTCAGACCAGCTTTTGGAATTCTTTCTTTCCTCCAAGACTCAGTTCATCTCACAGTAAGTATTCTCCAACACTCATCGTTATTAGCAACCATTCCCTTCCACTCGAATTATCAAATACATACCTAAATATTTACACACTGTATACTTCTTACAGAAGATAGACTCTTTGAGTGTAAGGAATATTTTTCACTTTGTCTTTGAATCCTGAGCACTGTGCACAGCATCTTACACATCTGAGTATTTAATAAATGCTTGTTGGAATGATGCTGCTGTTTGTCCTTTGTTTTCAAAGAGGATCAATGACATCACACAATGACATGAATTGGATTGAAGGGAGGCAGAGTTGCACCAAGTCCTCAGCCTGGGTCATCAAAGTCCAATGGTCAGATAAAAGTCAAAATGACTGGTGATGGCCCAGGACATAGTCAATGATCTTGGCATCTTTGACTCCTGACCAAGTTCTAAGTGCCTCACAGTGCCTGCTTCAGACACTTTCATGGTTGTTGGAACAAATTGTTCTCATCCACCCCTTCCATCAGGGAAAGTCTTCACGTGCTTGGAGTAGACATCTCCCTAACTCACCACAGTGTTTAAGGACCATCAGTTGTCTTCAATCTAGTGTCAAGTCTGAAAATAAATGACCAAAAGTCATAAAGGTTATTCAACTGATGTTAACTTTAAAAATACCAAAGAGCCCTCACAGGTCATCACAACCGCAGTTAACTCTTTTGTTTTTTATTTTGATTTTTTGATTTTTGGAGGGGGGAAGGCAGGGCAGTTGGGGCCAAGTGACATGCCCAAGGTCAGATGGCCAGCAAGTGCCAAGTGTCTGAGGCTGGATCCAAACTCAGGTCCTCCTGACTCCAGGGCCAGTGCTCCATTCACTGCACCACCTAGCCACTCCCCACAGTTAACTCTTAAGAAATAAAATAAAATAAAAACAAAAATGAAAAATAGGGCCAACAGTGGTCATAAGCAAGAAGCTGTCTTTATTTTATTGGAGGAGGGAAAATAGAAACATGTGTCAGGGCCTCCTCTAGAAGGAGACCTGCTTTACTGTGGGCAAATGCCATGCCTATACCAATGGTTATGCAATGAGTTGTAGTACTGACAATGAGGGTTAGCAGCAACAATGAGACAGGTCTAACTCATGGCAGGGCTTTAGGATCAGAACGTGGTTCCAGCAGATGTTTCTCTAAGCTCAGAGGCCACCTAGGGCTGGTGTGAAACAATTCTGGGATTTTGCTGTGAGAGAGTTCATCCAGAGCGTGAATGCAAAGGATTGTCATTACACCAAGCTCAGCTCACAGCTTGCTTGTTGAGCCTTAGCTCTGGAGAATAGAGTGTAGCCTCAGAGTAAAAAGAGAGAGGTGCTCTTGGCATGGGGATCCTGAGACTAGTTTAGCCCATCTGCCAAGATGGTTTACCAGGGTGTGGCTGCTGCAAACATTATGACTTCTTGGAGTCCTGGGGAGAAGTTGAGTGCCAGGTAGACACCAAAGGTGGCTGAGCAGCCCTGAAGAAGGGCTTAGCAAACCCTCACACCAGAAGTGCTAGTCCTCCTTGAATATCCCATACACCGATGGTTTAGGTATTATGTACCCTGCTGAGGGATTTCTCTAACTTAGAGTCAAGTACCAAATGTATTCTCAGGGTTGGGTGATATGTTCAAGCCCGAGGAAGATGTTAATAATAACCACAGTGAAAGGATAAAAAAAACGGACCGCTTTGAATGCTGGATTGGTGCTCGCAAAAAGTAGAGAAATCAAGGTTCTTCCCACCACCATGAAGGACTTGTTGGGAAGATATAGAGAGGAACAGACGAGGATGAGAAGGCGTGAAGGAGCTGTGGTTGGAGCCACTAGAGAAAGTATCTACGTTAACAAGCCCTTGGATCTCTTTAAGTATCGTAGTGCTGAAATACACGCAGAATTTTATTGTCCTTAAGGTATGTTTGAAAGTATAGTTTTCCTGTCTATTTCATTTTGAAACATCAGCACTTTTATGTAAAACAAATCTTACCTTTTACCAAGTAATATCGAAAATCAGACCATAAATGAGTAGATATTATACACGTTCCACAAATGTAGGATTATTTTGCATGATTTTATAAAAAATAATTTATATTTGAGATAATATAACAGTGTTAAAAGTCCTAAAGGCAAAAAGTACATAGCTCTTTGGGTAGAATCCTTGTCAAGTATTTGTGGGAGATGAAGTATATACATGAAAAATCACAGGATAAAAAGGAAGAGATGGGATGTTCTCACAGACTTATTAGGGTACTTAAGTATATTTCTATCAGTGTTTCTTCTTGTGATTATACAACATTTAAGAAAAATAGGTATAAGCCAGGGGTAGGGAACCTGTGGCTTCCAGGCCACATGTGGCCTTTTATGTCCTCAAATTCAAGCCTTTAACTGAATCTAAACTTCACAGAACAAATCTCCTTAAAAGATTCTCCAAAGAATTCTGCAATTGTCTCCATTTTAGCTACCCAAAGTCATTGAAAGATCTGATGCGCTCTGCAAAGTAGAGTAAGGATCAAAGAATAATAGATTTAGAATTTAAAGGGTTCTTCAGCCATTTGGAATAGATGGTATCGGATGAGAAAATCAAGGATCAGAGAGGCCGTTTGCTGTCTTACGTGTCCAGTCTAAGAGTTAAACCCATGTCTTTTGACTCCATGGTCAGTGCTCTGTGCATGATACCATCCTATTGACAATAATGCATCAGGGACAACACAATGGAATTTTATGGAAAAAGACTCTAGTGTTACGAGGAAGGAATCCAATCCATTTCACACAAAAAAGAGTAGGAGCTATTTACTTGAGTATTGTTCCAGAGGACTTCAGCATTTTCTTACTCAATATTTTAAATTCAGTTCTACCATTTGAAGCCGTTCATTCTGTCTCTTCTCCTTTGTTGCTAAACTTTTAGAAAGAGCAATTTATACTTACCGTCTCCTCCTCATGTCTACCCACTCACTTTTTACGCCACTGCCACATGACTTCAGTCGCAACCCCTCTACTGAAACTGACCTCCCAGAATCACCAGCGGCTTTCTAATTCCTAAATCCAGTGACTTGAGTCCTTGAATTTTCTGTAGCTTTTGACACTGTGGATCCTGGACTGTCTCCTCCTTTAGCTTTCGTGAGCCCATTCCCTACGTTTTCTCTTTATCTAACCAACCATTGCTCGTTTTCCTTTTGAATTAATTCATGCAACCATCTCCAGCATGGTTATCCTTCCCCTTGCCTCATTTTCTCTCCTGCATATATACTTCCCACGAGAGGCTTCTTCTATCTATTCAGCTTGACGCTTTTCTGCAACTTGGAATCTCAGGGAGTACCTGGGACAGTGAAAGGTTAAGTGACTTGCCAAGGGTAAGTGCTGTGTGTTCTAAAGGCTGCCCTTGCACACAGGGCTTCCTGACTTTAGGGTCTGTTTTACATCCACTTTGCCACAGGACTTCTCAGTCATGCTGGGTTTTATTGTTTTATTTTGAGGTTTTGCTGTTACTTCTTCTTTTAAGTTTTACTTATAAGTTCATTTTTTACATGACAAACATTTGTAGATTACTCCTCTTATGAGAGGTAAATAAGTACAGTATGGTGTAGCAGTTAAGTAGAACTAATAATGCAGTGGACTCATCTAAGAGTGAATACGGTATTTCATATCTGTAGCATCCCCTACACACACACCACACACACACACCACACAGACAGACACATACACACCCCACCACACACACACACACACACACTCACACACGCACACCACACACACACCACACACACACACACACACACACACACCACACACACCCCACCACACACACACACACACACACCACACACACACACCACACACACACACACACACACACACCCCGATTTTTTAAAGAAAAGAATTCTCTTTTCTTTCCCTACCTCCCCCACCACTGTCTCATTGGAAAAAAGAAAAGAAAGAAGTAGACTTCTTGTAACAAACATGCATAGTCAAGCAAAACAGATTCCCTTGATAGCTGCGCACTGTTGTTCAGCCTTCTCAGTCATGTCCAGCTCTTCGTGACCCCATTTGGGATTTTCTTGGCAAAGATGCTAGAATAGTTTTCCATTTCCTTCTCCAGCTCATTTTATAGATGAGGAAACTGAGGCAAACGGTGTTAAGTGACTTGCCCAGGGTCACATAGCTAGGAAGTGTCTGAGGCTGGATTTGAACCCAGGTCTTTCTGACTCCAGGTCTAGTGTTCTGTCCACTGCACCACCTAGATTCCCCTAATAGTTGTATACATGTGTGTATGTATATATTTGTATATATGTACATATACATATGTGTACACATAATCATATGGAAATACACCCACATATATACTTCAGCCTACACCCCAAATCCATTAATGCTCTCTAACAGATAGAATGTTTCATCATTGGTCCTCCAGAATCATAATACCAAAAGTAACAGGACAAGAAATAGAGAATTTAAACAACCCCCTTTCAGAGAAGGAAATTGAATAAGCCATGTATGAACTTCCAAAGCGGGGTGGGGGGGTAACTCCAGGAGCAGACGGATTCACAAATGCACTCTATCAGACTTCCAAAGAACAACTAATTCCAATATTTCATACATAGTTGCCAAAAAAAGCTAAAGAAGGGATCCAACTAAATTCCTTCTGTAACACAGATAGGGTTTTCTATTTTCTTCTGCCTGTGATATCTATTTCTCCAATTAGACTAAATGAGCCTTGAAGACAGGAACTGGAAGCTGTAGAGTCTCTCATCTTTTGTTCTATTGTTTATAGCGCCCCCAAACATCCTGAAATTCACTTCCTCAAATTTATCTCGCCATTTCCATCGTTCACACTTCGCTGTTAGCATCATTATACTGTGCGCTATTTGTCTGCAAGCAAGCCTTCAGGCCTATATAAATACTTACTTGCCCTGTGTGCTGAAACAGAGCTATGTGTTATAACAGCTGGCACTCCACCAGTTAGTGAGTAAACATTACGTCCAGGGGTTAAAGTGGCTTGGAATAACTCCAGCTCATCTGCTCTTTCTATAAAGCTACAGAGCTATCTTTTTTTTTTTAAGTTTACAACATACACTTTAATATATTTTAAGTTTAACAATATAAAATGTGTCTTCTGTTATCTTAGGCCAGCACCATCTCCTTATAAATACTATTGGCTTGTGGAACAAATGGCTCTTTTTCAGCCGGTCGGTATTCTTGATGGAAGAGGAATGCTGGCTCTCCATTTTTCATCCACAAACGATGATGGCTATAATACAGGGCACCTCAAAAGTCTCAGTGGAGCTTGAGGCTTTACCAGTTTAAAGCTGTACTGAGACTTTTGAGACTCCCTCTACAATACCTTTAACACTTTAGCAAGAATAATACAAGTAGATCCCTTCTCATACTTTTAATTGGTGCCACAGAGTGTGATGTAAGGTAAAAAAATGTTATAGGGGACAGTTAATTCCACCAAAGCAATGCATAGGCAGTGTGTCTCAGGCAAGCGGCCAAATGACAGCATCGCTTGCTTTGTGGTACGTTTATAAGGAATTCGTGATGTTGTCACAAAGTGTTGATTAAGTTTAGGCTCACATTTGCATTTATGTTGTATCCGAATATATCTGTAATAATAATAACTGACATGTATCTAGATAGCACTAATTCAGAGACTGTCTAGTCAATGCCCTCATTTTACAGATGGAGAAACTGAGGCCTGAATGACTTGTTCAAAGTTACCTCAGAGAGAGGATTTGACAACAGGTCTTCTGGCTCCAGAGTCAATACTCTTTCCACCAAAACACACTACCTCCTTAATGCCTCCTTTTTAAAAATCTTTTTGGAGGGGGGAAGGCAGGGCAATCAGGACTAAGTGATGTGCCCAAGGTCACACGGCTAGTAAGTGTTAAGTGTCTGAGGTCAAATTTGAACTCAGGTCCTCCTGACTCCAGGGCCTGTGCTCTATTCGCTGTGTCACCTAGGTGCCCCAACGCCTCTTTTTAGAACATGAATTGCAGTGCTTTAAAGTTTACCAAATGCTTTGCCTCCATCTCCTCATCAGAATTTCACAAAGACCATTTGAAGTAGGGACTATGAATGTTATTATCCCCATTTTATAGATGAGGGAGCTGCTGTTCAAAAAGACTCTCCCATGGTCACACAGCCAGCAAACTGAGAAAGCACGGATTTGAACATGAAGAATAATAAATATTATGATTATGAATAAAATTATCATCTTATTATTATAGTAAATTTGAAAGCAAGAATTTGAATACAAATCTTCCTGCTAGTCTGATATGCTAACCATTATAAGACACTACTATCCATAACAATATTGGTGATTAGAGTAATCACACATCAGATTTATAAGATATTTTTCTTCCAACAAGTTCAGAGTCTTCTACATGAATGATATAACCTAATATCTCTGGGTTGAACTGATCCTAATAGAGGAAGACTATGAACAAAATGAAATATTTCTTAGAATGCATCTCCTGTATGAGATAACTGGGGAAGTTCCAGGGTAGGTTCAACTTAATAAGCTTACCTAGGATTCTTTCACTGCTTAACCCTATAGGGGAAAGGAGTCCAACCTTTATGCAGCCTGGTTTGTATAGCTTCTTCTTCTTTTTTTTTTTTTGTATAGCTTCTTTTGTTTTTAGTCTGGATCTGTGATTTCATTGGTCTGAAGAACTGCCTGCTAGAAAAAGCCCTTTCTAAATGAATTTCAATAACCATACTGCAACTTGTACCTTTAGAGTCTAATGCATAGAATGTTGTTGCCTAGGACAACTGGTGGCCTACAGAGACAGCACTTGAACTCAGGTCTTCTTAACTCCAAACCCAACTATCTGTTCACTATATTCATTCACCAGAGAGTGGTCAGAAAGCCAGCTAGGTAAATACAGCTAAGCACACCTGCAGGAGAACTTTCATCTCATCAATATTCATGCCTACTCCACAGGGTAGGTAGGTCACAGATATTAACATCGCCATTTTTTTCCTGACTGAAGGACCATAATGTGAGGTATAATTGTGATGTTTTTATCATTAAAAAAAACCACTAGCATAGTCAAAACCAGATTTCCTGTTTATTCAATACAACATAAGGTTATTTGTCATTATTAGAACTGAGGGAAAATGGTTAGTTTAAACATAAACAAAATATTATGGTCACTTTTGCAAGTTCAGGAAGAATTGAAAACTTGAATTCTGGTGATTTGGCTGTAGGGTAAGTATCCCACATATAAGAGGAGAAACCCCTAAGTATAGAGAGGACTGTCATTGTATGGCTCAAAGGAAGGCAGAATAGATATCCGTAGCCTCTTCTTCCCTCACCCTTCTCCAAGAGAGACTTTAATTCCTACAAGGAGAGGAAATAGGAGGTTGGGCCTCTGCCGTCCTCAGAAAGAGAGGATTTCAGGCTAGAATTAAAGAGAGAGAGAGAGAGAGAGAGAGAGAGAGAGAGAGAGAGAGAGAGAGAGAGAGAGATGATAGATAGGTACCCAATTAATCAATGTTTATTGAATGGAATTGCACTGAGTTGAACGGAGGATGAAAAGAAGAAAATTTACTCAGCAGTTAGAAGATAAAGCTAGAGTTCATGATTCCAGAAAATCAATAAAGATTTTCCGTGTACCCAGTAGGCATAAAATTTGTCTCAGGTTTATGTTTTCCACCATGCCTCCTTGCAGATTCAAACTTTCATTCTACAGTTTGTTCTTAATAGAGATGGATAGCTAGATAGATAGCTAGACAGACAGACAGACATAGATAGATAGATAGATAGATAGATAGATAGATAGATAGATAGATAGATGGAAGGATGGATAATCCATATCTGCTCCCTTAGATATTATTAGTCTATGGGATATGATTGGGTTCAATCTAATTTCCAATCATTTTGTCATTTTAGAGGGGAAAGGAAATCCAAAGCTCTATATCCAAGGCTTGACTCTCTTCCCACCTAATACTAATTCCACAATGAACAAACATAAGAAATAGCAAAGAAAACCCATTTATCCATATCAGTAGCAAAACAGAAATCAGAGAAGGTATACACAGGAGGATATATAGCAACAATTCAGAGTGAAGAAGCTCTCCCACTGGAAGCAGCATAAGTCAGCCCAACCAAGAAAAAATTGTTCCAAATTTCACCCAAAAGTAGATTCCCTGAAATCTTAAAAGTAGGGGAGAAGGGCATGATGGAGGCCGCCCACTCCTCTCATGCCTTCCCAGAACTTTTCCTTCAGCAAAAGTGTAATTGGCTTTGTCCATCTTCTCTCTTGAATCTGGAAGCCGAAAGTGTTGAAAACAGCTCAAAGTTCAAGGGAAGATCTGGAGCTGAGGAGTTTGAAAGAGGAGTGAAAAAGGCTAGCAGTCTACTCCTCTAGCCAAATCTGTCTTGCTTTTCAAGAAGGGCAAGTCATTCACTTCCACCAAAGAGGAGAACGTCTTGTACCAGGGGGCTTTGGGACAGGGGTTATATTGTTGTGGAAAGTTTCTTACCTCGGATTTCTCTCAGTTGGGTATGTGGTAAATTGCTTAGTTCAGGAATTTGTGTACACAGTATGCATATTACAGTTGATTATCTCTAGTTTAGCCTGTATGGATTTTGCTTGTACATACTTATCTTCATGTTGTCTACCCCATTAGACTGTGGACTCTTGGAGAGCAGGGATTGTCTTGCCTTTCTTTCTATCTCCGGCACTTAGCACAATGTCAGGTACATACATAGGAAGTGCTTAATAAATGTTGACTAATTCACCAAATCGGTTATTTGATGGACTCGATCTGATCAGTAGATCTGTTAGCCCTAAGCTGAAATAGTTGTAGGGGATAAGAGAGGAAAGAGGAAATGGAGTGGACGTCGTACTTTTTTTAAAAAAAAATTTATTTTTTGTTTTTTGGAGGGCAATTGGGGTTAAGTGACTTGCCCAAGGTCACACGGCTAGCTTTTGTGGTAAGTGTCTGAGGTCGGATTTGAACTCAGGTCCTCCTGACTCCAGGGCCAATGCTCTATTCACTGCACCACTTAGCCACCCCGAATATTGTACTTTTGCATAGAATCAGAGATGAAGGCTGGTTGGATCTACTTGGCCCCAAAAAACACATGGTTAATTTAATTGAGCCGGTGGAAAAAAGTATTCAAACCAGTTGTTTGGCCCAAAGGAAAATCAAAACAACCCATTAGTAGACTGTTTTCATTTTTCAAACGGGTTGTTGAGATGCTGTGTAGATACAGCCACAAGGAGGCCCATTGCCTGATGGTATGAATATGTGAAGGCAAGGAGATTTTTGAGTGGAAAAAAATCACATGAGCTGTCTTACACAATCTGTTATTGAATACTTAACTGCATATTTTTTTAAATCACTGAATGTTAAGAAAACAGAAACAAAGAACATGCAGGCGGGGGAAGGGGAGAGAAAAATCCTTTCTAAAAGGAAAGGAGTTCAGCAAAGTTTGTTGTAATATAATGCAGATTAAATGAAGAGAATTGTAGTCAGCATTTGGAAATCAGTACATTTCAGGGAAAACTTTCTAGCAAAAGGAGTTAATCCTTGTATAACAGCTCAAGTTGTTAAAAATTCGTCCCTTCCTTCCAGTATCACCTCCTTCATCGTCTTCCCTTACCTGACCAGCTGAAAGTGATCTCTTCTCCCCCAGATTTCTCATTAACACCTTGGACCTGTCTTCTGCTCTCATGGTTATTTGTGGACCTGCCTTGCCCGCATCCTCCCACCTCCATTAGATTGTAAGCTCCTCCCATGAGCTTCATCTGATTGTATCTTTGTACCCAATTAATCAATGTTTCTTGCATGGAGTTGAACTGAGAATGAAAAAAAGAAAATTCACTTAGTGGTTAGAAGATAATGCTAGAATTCATACTTCTAGGAAACCAATGAAGATTTCCTGGATACCCCATGGGTGCAAAATTTGTCTCAGGTTGATGTTGTCCACCATGCTTCCTCACAGATTCGAAATTTCATCCTGCATCTTGTTTTAAACAGAATTTTAGTGTCAGCATGATAGGAGAAGACTGTGACCTGAAGAATCTACGCTTAGCAACATTTACCTTTCATTATTTTGACAGTGAGTTGATCTGAACATGCTATATTTGAAAGCGTTGTTCTTGAGTCATTTCAGCCATGTCCAACTATCCACAAACCCACTTGGAGTATTCCCAGCAAAGATACTGGAATGGTTTGCCATTTCTTTCTCCAGCTTATTTTACAGATGAGAAAACTGAGGCAAACAGGGTTAAGTGATTTGCCCAGGGTCCCACAGCTAAGAAGTATCTGAGGCAGAATTTGAACTCAGGTCCTCCTCATTCCAGGTCTACTGCTCTATCTACTGTGCCACTTTGATGCCCTACATTTGAAAGTACAATCATATATACATACACTGTAGGATTCTCTCTATGCTAGGAAAAACATAAATACACACACACAAATGATTAGTTGGGTGGTTTCATGGATTGCCTAAGACATCATCACAGACCCATCTGATCAGAAAAAGGTCTTTTTTGTAGTAAGAGTGATGACTAACAAGACAGCCCAAATATATTCAGGCAGAAGCAGAGGCTTTGTGAAAGATTTATGGAAGGAATGCAGCAAGTATTTATTAAACACCTACTATGAGGCCGGCTCTGAGCTAAGTACCTTATAAGCATTATCTCATCTGATCACAGTAACCTGGGAGGAAGGTTCTACTTTCATCTTCATTCTATAGCTGAAGAAACAGGCAGAGAGGTTATGTGACTTCCCCTAAATCACACAACTAGTAAGTATCTGAGGTTCAATTTGAACTAAGGTTTTCCTGGGTCTAAACCCAGCATTCTATCCCCGTACCACCTAGCTGCCTAGCTAAAAACAGAATCACACAGGATTAGGGTGGATGGATGGCTTTCAATTTGTATTGGTGGAAGGAATAACCATGAGACCACAAAGTATCAAAGTCTCAGTATTTTCATTTATTTTATTCTAAAAGCTATTTAGAAGTCGGAAGAAATGGCCCCCCTCCACTTCTAACTGGTCATTGAAGATAGAGACAAATTTATAAATGGTTATTCCTTTTCTAATAATGGATTGTGCCCTTACCCTTACGCATAATTCTGTGGAAAACATCATAAAGTTATAGGGACCAAAAGCAAAGTTTTTGTTGTTCAATCATTCGGTAATGTCTGACTCTCCATGACCCCATGTTCAACAGGCCTTTCTATCCATCATTATTTCCTAGAGTCTGCCCAAGCTCATGCCCATCACTTCCATGATGCTGACTATCCATCTCATTCTCTGCCAGCCCCTTTTCCTTTTGTCTTCAATCTTTCCCAACATCAGGGTCTTTTCCAATGAGTCCCGTCTTCTCATTATGTGGCCAGATTATTTAAAGGCAAAATACACTGATCTTAATCCAATTTAAAGGCTGAAAGTTCCTTTTATATTTATGTATCCTCTCTTGGCAAATGAGAAAACTAAAGCTTTATATTTATAAAAAATCTTAGAGGTTTGCACAGCACTTTATAAACACCCTTATTTGAGCCTCACAATGATCCTGAGATGTAGGTGTTATCATTATGCCCATTTTACAGATGAGGAAACTGATGTTTAGGAAGGAAAAATAGTTTGTCTGTGGCCACATTAGCAGGTAAGGATCAGAGATTGGATTCCAGCCGATGTTCTCCTCACTCCAAATCCATCACCCTTTCCACTATGCCGCACTGTCTACTAAGCACATAGTAGTCCATGATGCTACATCTACTAAACAAGCTAGGTAAAGTCTCATGGTGGTGGGGTACTAGGCAGAATTTAACAGTGATAAAAGTCACTTTAGCTTCTTTGGGGATTCTTTTCATCTCCATTCTCTCTGCTTCCCTTCTGCTTCATAAGTCTGGTTTTGCTACGGATAAAACTAAGCATTTGGAGTGAGCTCCTCATTTGCCATCTAGTTATTAACAGCTGCATCAAAAAAGAACTATTACCAACACCTCAGTCCAGTTTCTCAGCACCTAGCCAATACTCTCATTTTGCAGCTTGTCGTCATAAAGATTTATTGCCTAATTTAATTCACTCAATTCAGTTTGATTCACCAAGCATTTAGCAAGTGCTTATCTTTAAAATGAATTTGCATATGAAGAAGACTAAGGGTTACATGCTTATTCATTTTAAGTTTGGCTCTGTGAAATTAAAAGGTTTAGAAAGTTTCCCGAAACCTTACTTTTTTCCCTCCCTTTCCCCCCTTTTTATTGTTCAATTCAAGCCTGATAAAAATCACCCACATCTGTTATTTATCTCCCTGTTCTGGTGCAAGGCAAATGTGTACATTTCCCTTGAGATAACATGAACCATATGGAACCCGTGGAGTTATATGTATCACTAGTTTACATTTAATAGTGTCTGTAAATTCAGGCTTCTCTAAGGATTGTTCAAAGCTGCACAAAATTCTGGGGCACAACAGTTTGCATTAGGCTGTTTACATTTAGAAAATATATTGGTGAAAAACTTGCCAGCAGCTGGCACCACATCAGAGGAAGGGGAGCTTAGACATGGTTTAAGCTACTCCAGAGATGGCTTAGTTGTAACACCTTCCATGGACTTGATTCCAAAAATTGTTTTGGACAGAAGAGAATGTGTGACTTGGACATTGTAATGAAAATACTTAAGACTCAAACCACATCCCTTCTCAAAATTCCACCATCCAAAGTGTAGAAGTCCAGGGGACAGGTTTAGTTCCCAGGAAATCCCAGTTGGCAAACCTGGAGTGAGTACACTAACTTGATTAGATGATTTCACATCCCTCTTTCTCTTAAACTCATTCCACCTGTCTAATTTTCAAGTCAATTGCTCTTCATTCAACAAACAACATCCTGGGCTTAACACAAGTTCTGTGTCTCTAACTCTTAATCTCATGCATTGTCATCAAATAGAGGCCATGAGGTGCATTCCAGTTACCAGGTGGCTTTCATTCCAGAAAGACACATAAGGACTAGTGGGTCAATTTCCAGAGGATGAGTCCAGTAGAAATTGTTCTGAAGGTAACAATCTGTCCTGCTTGTCTTTCTGACATTATTCCTCCCATGAAAATTTCCACATCCCATTGCCAGTTACAATGGCCCTCCATGTTTATGGAAATCCATCTCTGGTTGTCTTCTGGTGCAGATAAACAGTGAAGTATTTGGATTATATGGCAATAGCTTATATTCTGTAATTCTGTTACCAAGCAATCAAATGAAAAATTATGTCAATTGATATCACCTGCAAGGTGACAGACAGTGGATAGAAAGCTTGGCTTGGAATTAAGAAGAATGGAGCTCACATCCTGTCTCATACACTTAGTGGGCAGCAATGTGACTTTGGGAAAGTCACTAAATTTCATTAAGCCTCAGAACCTAATGGTCCTTAAAGTCACTTCTAGTTCTAAATTAATGATTCCAGGAAAACAAGATTCTGAAACCACCAAATGAATGCAACTTTAATATACTGGGGACGTAGCCATGGTCTTAAGCGATTCTTTTCTACTTCAGTTTCCTCATTCATGAAATGCAAGGGTTGAACTGAATGATTACCCTTTTAACTCCAACATTCTCTGACTCTAAGTCATCCAGTAAAGTCATTCATCATTCAAGGCCTGTGGTAGTCTTCTGGGATTGAAATAAGATGGCATAACAATTGGGAAGGAACATAAAAAGAGCAAGCAAGAGGAGAGAGAATCCATGCTGAAAATGTTAGAGACAGAATAAGAGAGGTGAGGGACTGTGGGACAATCTCACCAGTGGAAGGAATAGTCACTGAATGAGGATGAAAGGTCACAGGAGACAACTGTGGAACAAATAGATATGCTGGATTTGAAGTCAGAAAACCTGGGTTCAAATCTCAGGCTGGTATAGTGGAAAGAGCCTTAACTTTAGTCAGAGGAAATGTTTCAAGTCATGCTTCTGATCTTGAGCTTCAGTTTCCTCAACTGAAGAGGGTGGATTAAATGGTCTCTGAAAGCCTTTCCAGTTCTAAATCTATTTGCATGTAACTATGATCTATGGAATGAGGGGAGTGAACTAAATGACCTCTGAGGTCCCTTAGCTTCAAATCTATACGTGTAACAAATGAATCGCTGAATCCAATCTGCATTGCTTTGTGTCATTATAAGAAGTGGTATACGGACATTGGTAACATGAAGGAGCTTTTTGTTCTCCCTGATTTCAACCTGGGAATTTTAAAGGTAAACCTCAAAACATCCTTAGCTTCCCTTAAAGCTAAGAAATTTATTTACCTAAACCATTCTAGAACCTGTTCATATTTTTCAGCCTGTACCATTTATTTATATTTAATACATTTTTAACCTTTGAATATCCTCAGTCTGAAGTATTCATTCCTTTGATTTGCCCTAAAACTACGTTTCAAAGTTCAAGGGGGTGCCCCTCCTGCCACCAAAGGATTTGGTGAACAAGTCCACTTGCATTTTATTCACCCCGTTACTGATTCCATGACCTCAGATGACATTTCCTTTCCAGCTTCATTTTTCCCGGCTGAATAGTTTTATTTATTAAATTCATCCTCACGTAAAAGCCATTTCAGTTTCTCAGTCATTTTTGTCGCCCTCCTCTGGTTGCTTTCCAGCTCCATCATGTCTTTCTCGAGGTGTAACAGCACATCAATCCAGAGGTGAATTTGATAGCAAAGAGAACACCTAGAATGTCTTTGTATCGTCTGGACCATGTCTCCCTCCTCAACTTTGTCTCTCAGGATCCCTAGTTTCCTTCAGGGCTCAACTCAAGTGCAGCCTTTCCTAATGCTCCTGACAGAACCATCTACACTAAATCGTCCTCTATCTGTTTTGCATACCATACCTGCATGTACTCACTATCTTCCTGCATAGAGATAGAGCTCTCCGAAGTCAGGGGCTGTTCACTTCTCTATGACAGTTTGCACAGAGCCTGATACATGGTAAACACTCAAAAAAAATTGATTGATTCCAATAAAGTATCTTCGGCAACTGGAAAAAAAATTGATTGATTGATTGAAGAATATAGCAGTCGAGATACTCAGAGATTCACGGGGTCAAAAATTTTAATAAAGGATTAAAACCCATGCATTCAGATGTCTATAAAAAAATGAAATACAGGTAACAAGGTTAACTAAGGTCCTAATGCAAGAAGACAACTTTGGCCTCATAAATATCCCTGAAATCTTGTGGGATAAGACCAATAATTGGAAAAAAGCCTTGGATAGATATACCTGATTCACAAAGAAACAGCATAAGTAAAAAAAAAAGGTGGAGGTTGGGTTAATGTTACCTGACTTGACCTAACCTTAGATTCAGATGGAGATAACCCAGGAACCTGAGCTCAAGAGCCCTGGGAATATCAGCAACCCTTCTAGACCTCTAGCCCTGCTACCAGCCTGGCATCTGGAGCCATCCTCAAGGAAAAGGGACCTGCCATCAGTAACACAGTTGTCAACTATCTTCAAGCAATGGGTGGGTAATATCAAGAGCCCTAGGAATAGGAAGGACCCAAGACTTCTACTTCCATCCCAGTCCTTGCAATGAGAGGATGGCTGATCTGGTAACTGCCACCATGGGGACTGTAGCCCCTACCTCCTCAGGAACAACTAAAGACTCTTTCTAAAGACTCAGAAAATAAAGTTCTTACCACCAAAGTCCTTGGCACTGCCAAATGTTTCAATATCAAAAAAGAATACAGTTCTATCAATGAAAATGACATTGAAGAAGGTACAAAATGCCTAAAGGGAATCTGTAGCACCCTCTTCCAGTATCTGTCTCTGTTCTGCTGGGGTTGTCATTCCCCCTTAGAGACTCTGTGTCTCTCTTTCTAAAGTTCCCAGAAATGACTTCAGTTCCCTCCCCTCTACCCCAAAGACCATAATAGTTCAATCTTTCTCAGGATTGGGAGGAAATGTACCTCTGAATTGCAAATCACAAAATGCCAGTCATGTATCCTATTACATTTCTTGCTGGGATTTAGAACTTTGCAGTCCCTTGAAACATTAGCTGTTGGCATCTGGAATTATACAGCACACTATCAAATTGCATTGAAATTTAACAGAACAAGAAAAATTAACCTAACAGCCACCTTGGGGTGATTTTCACCACAAATCTACACCAAGCACTAAGGAGATGCCATGGTCATCTACTGCATCCTGGGCCATCCTCGGTCATCTTGACTTTTGTCCTGCCACTAGAATGTAATGACTTTGGAAGAGAGAGTGAAGCCAATGACTTAGTGTAGCTCTATCTCACTTAAATCCAATTTGCCCACAAGTCATGACATCACCTGTGATGTCACCAGCCCTCTTCCAAAACAAAAAACAAACAACATCAGCAGTACATGTGACATGCATAGCATAATGCCAAGTATCATTCCATACACATAGTCTTTGAATTTCTCAGACAATCCAGGCATCCTGAGTTCCTGACGTGGTCCACTGATTTATTTTGGTTATTTTGTTCAAAATTCAGTTGTATTGACTCCTATATAAATTTGCATCCTCCTTTGGCATCACCATTTTTAATAATGCATGTGGAATGTTAGTGATGCCATTAAACCAAGAGGATTTTGAGATGTGCTCTGTGGTCATCCATCACTACAAAGGAATTTTCCTCGTTCTTTCCCAGAATGATTTTTCCCAGAACAGTTGCTCCTAAGGCACATCCCTCATCCCACTCATGAAGTGAGAACACATCTGCCTTCTTTCTGAGCTTCTGCCCAAACTAGTCCTTCCATTGTCTATGGAAATATCAAATGTCTCTGTATCCCTTTGAAGAGTTAGCGCTACTATGATGTTCAATGCTTTATTCTCCTGAGTGCCTCTTTACAAGTTGTTTGGACAATCAAAGTATGAAAGTGTTGATTCTCAACTCTTTATATGAAGTATTTACCAATCAACTGGTTTGTTTGATTATTTATTAATGCATTTATTTGTTCATTTAATTATTTGAGGTAGGGAATTTTAACCAGGCTGGAAGTGCAGTGGCCTCTTAACAGCTCGATCCCACTGCTGATCAGCACAGAAGCTTTGATCTTCTCTATTTCTGATATGGAGCAGTTCAGTCATCCTATGCGTGGCGCTACCTTTATCTCCCATTCCCAGGGACTTACCATATTGGTGCTGAACTAATTGCAGACTTCTCTTCAGTTTTATCCCTATTGCAGTTCAGAACCCCCAAGTTCCAGCAATCCAGCATCTTCAGCTTCTTCTTTATAAATAAATATAAATATTCATTTATAGGGAATATCAACATGTGCCAATCCAGCTATTGAAATTATTTAACAATTGATTCCAATTACTGCTAACATTCCATTGACACACATAGAGCCTAGATATACCAGAACTAGGGTGCCTTTGGCCTACTTGATATTAGCATTTCTTCAGAGAATTCTACTGTTACTTCAGTATATCCCATGTATGGGTAGTTTTTACCATTCAGTTCTCCAAGGTCAAATATTTTTAGAGGCTGTAATGGTCTTCAAATGTCTCTTATGAAATAACTGTAACATAATGCTCATTTGTGCTCCTTTGTCCAGGATGGCAATGTCTCAATATTCACCATGACTTCAACTCTAAATATGAGTGGGAAAGATTAGGGGATAAAAAGGAAAAGGACCCATATGTGCGAAAATATTTATAACAACTCTTGTTTGTAAGTGGCAAAGAATTGAAAACTGTAGGGGTAGCCCTCAACTGGGAAATGACTAACCAAGTTGTGGGTATATAAATGTGATGGAATATTACTGTGCTGTTAGATATGATGAAGGGGATATTTTCAAAGAAACTTGGGAAGATTTACACAAACTGATGAAGAGTGAGGTAAGCAGAACCAGAAGAACAACTCACACAAACACAACAAAATGGGAAAGACAAACAACTTGGGAAGACTTAGGAACTCTGATCACTACAGTGACGAGCCATGATTTTAGAATACTTGAAACAAAACATGTTACCCACCTTTTGATGGAGACATCATTTTACAATAATGAAAACTGAAAAATAATTTCATTTTGGACATGGCCAGTATGTGTATTTTTGCTTGACTAAACGTGTTTTTGGTAGTGATTTTGTTTTTATTGCCTTCTCAATTGGTGAGGAATGGAGGAGCAGACAAGTGGAAGGGAAAGAGGGCAGATGTTCACTTGAAAAACATAAAATGCAGACAATTTTTAAACAATCAAGTAAAAAAGAATAACCAATGAAGTCAGTTCCATTTCTTATAGAGACAAGTGCAAATTTCTTTCCTTGGCCCTGTCTCCTTTCCCTGTAATCTTCATTTTCTATATTCTCTTCTCACGTGTAAATATAATACATACAGCAATCCTCAACACAACTGTAACAGAACATAGCTCTTCCTCTCTGGAAAAGTTCATGTTTCAGGCTGGCTCAGCCTACATTCCCTTATCCTATTACCTTTCCAAGTAGAATGGTTTTGTCCATTGTCTCACCAGATTATCCAAGGGTTCTGAAGGTTTTGACCCTTAAATCTTCATCAAAAGTGCAACCTTCTTGTCTTGTATATATGTTCTTTACAGGAGAAGGCACTCTAGATCTGGATAAGGTTGAGACAATCCAAGGCAACTTACTCCTTGACAATTTTGCACTTGCAATCCTTTCTTCACAACTTTTAGAGACTGGACTGAATCTGGTTTAGGTCAATGCCAATTCAATGCCATTTTATCTCTAGGCTGTGTAGTTAGCCAATGTGTCCTAGTTTCAACCCAAGCTCATCAGCTTCTCCCAGCTTTGTCATTCCGCTTGGTAGAAATCACTATCACTGAGAGTTCACACAAACTACTATGTCCTCCAACTCTTTTTCTGTGTCCTTCAAGACTTTTGAAATAACTTCAATATCATCTGAGAGTCTAGCAATCAATTAGTCAACAATTATTTATTAAATGCATACAATGTGTCTGGCATCATGCCAAATGCTGCAGATTCAAAGAAAAGGCAAAAAGAGAAGT
>CM053590.1:206943354-206960537 GCA_028646515.1 Pseudochirops corinnae | reverse complement strand
TGGCGGGGGGGGGGGGGGGGGGGGTGGACAGTGATGTAGACTTTTTTCAGTCATTTCAGTCATGTCCAACTCTCAGTGACCCCATTTGGGGTTTTCTTGGCAAAGATAGTGGAGTGACTTGCCATTTTCTTCTCCAGTGCATTTTACAGATGAGGAAACTATGGCAAACAGGGTTAAGTGACTTGCCCAGGATCATATAGCTAGTAAGTATCTGAGGTTAGATTTTAACTCAAGTCTCTTTTTACCGCTCAGCGTAGCTGCCCAGCGATACAGACAAGGTAATTATAAAGTTAGATGGTTTCAGAAATTGTTGAGTGGCTAAACTCAAAGAATAGCCATTAATGATCCAATTTGAACTTGGCAGAAGGTCTCTAATAGAGTGCCTCAGAAGTCAAAGCTTGACCCTGTGCTGTTTAATGTTTTGCTTTTGTTTTTGTTTTTTTGCTTTTTGGAGGGGGGAGGGCAGGGCAATTGGGATTACGTGACTTGCCCAAGGTCACACGACTAGTAAATGTTAAGTGTCTGAGGTGAGATTTGAACTCAGATCCTCCTGACTCCAGGGCCAGTGCCCTATTCACTGCAACACCTAGCTGCCCCCTGTTTAATGTTTTTTATCAATTACTTTGATAATAAAGTATTAAGTAGCCTGTATATAAAATTTGAAGATGACACAAAGATGGGAGTGACAGCTAGCACAGTGCATGACAAGGGTCAGGACACAAGCTGATCTTGACAGAACATTGAGCTGAATCTAGAGAAATGAATGACAATAGAGATAAGCATCTCACTACAGAATGGGGACATGTGGTTAGGTAGCCATTAGTCTAAAATATGATTTGGGATTTTTAGTGTATTCAAAACTCAACATCTGTCTTCAATGTTCTGTAGCAGACAAACAAAAAATGCTAATGGGCTGCATTTGGAGGTATAAAGTCTAGGAGTAATGAAGTCATAGTCCCTTTGCAGTCTGTCCTGGTCTGATCACATTTGATCACAAGTGTGTTGAGTGAAATGGTTTAAGTAGAACGGTCTGTAGAGAATGTTCAGAGGAGGGCACACGACATGGAAAAAAGACACTGAATCTATGCTTTTGAGGACAGGTTGAAGAAAATGGAGACATTTAGCCTAGAGAAGAGTGAATTATGGGAGAGTAAATTAATGGGAGATGACAGCTAAGTCCAAGAATTTGAAGGTTTGTCCTGTGGAAGACAGATTAGACTTGCTCTGTTTATTTAACCCCAGAGAGCAGAACCGAGAGCAACGAATGAGATGATATCAGTAAAAACCAGCTAACAATTCAGATTGTCTAAAAACCACCTTCAAGTTCTTCCACAGAAATAACAATCCAGCCATAAATGTTCCAGTATTTCCAATGGTTACTCAAATCCCGATTCCTTTGGAGTTCAGAGTGGCTGACGCTGGGAGAGCCTAAAGGCAAACTTAGATCTCATTTTCTTCTCCATTTTCTTTTTTCAGAAGAAGATAATATGGCAAAATGTCACACCCTTCATGGACTTCAAATAGGAAAAGCCTTTTCACCAAGGTAACTGCTTAGGAACTAATTATGCCATCCTAATATTTTGAATGTTCCAGGATAACAGAAGTCCCCAAATGATTTTTAAATGTCATTTTAGCATTACTTTCAGCCTTCATTTATGATAAAACTTTTTATCCAGATGTAGCAAAAATTGACTTGCTTTGAGTTTCAACTCAGATCAAAGCACAAACTGAAATATTCTCAAGGAAAAAGCCAGCAGTGGGAGAAGGAAAGAGCTTAACAAAATTTTCAGACAGATATACCTAAATTTGACCCCTAAATAATCTAGCATTCCCTTCATTTCAATTCAATTCAACAAATGTTTATTAAATTGTATGCTATACGGGCTCTGGAGTAGACACAAAAACAAATGAACAGTCTCCTGATTCAAAACACTTACATTCTACAGGGGGCATATAATTAATTATACATAGGTATTTCACAGATAACATACAGGAGGCATTGGAGTTTGGGACTCCAGCCTCTAACAGGTTCACTTTTGATCTGGTTAGACAGGCAGACACCTTCAGAGGGGTTAATAATCAGATTTATTCTAGTCTAATGTTCTCAAAGGGTTGCCAATAACAGGAGTACCAGCTCCTACAGCATTCCCCTATCACCCTTCTCAAAGGGGCTGGTGAGAAGGGGGGCAAGTACCCCTACATTTTGATGGGGTCAATTGAGACAGTACAGCTTGAGTCCTCTCCTATATCCCCTCAAGCCTTGATGGGGCCAGTCAAGGCACACATAGATTCCCCTATGGGTTCCCCATGGTTTTCCCCACTCACTGCCCACTCACTTATAGGGCAACAGATGAAGGCAGCATCTTGCCAACATTAACCTCATAGGTTAACTTTAGCAATATTGCCATTCTGCACAAGCCTAGTAAATAACACATGATGTCACCCTCATATCTCAAGGCACAGCCTCAGTAGGACTGTCTATCACTATAATTCTAGGAACTACTGTCTAGGATCCTTGGGACTATTCTGGGACTTATTATCTAACACCTGGAAACTAGACATTTCCATGGCCATGGATCCTGAGAAACTGAACTCTGAAAAGCTAACAAAATCCTCCTTACTTACAACAGGTAAGTACAAAATAAGGATAGCTAGGCGGCAAAGTGGATAGAGTGTCAGACCTGGCATCAGTAAGACCTGACTTCAAATCTTGCTTTGTACACTAACTAGCTCTGTGACCCTGGGCAAGTCACTTAACTCTGTTTGCCTCAGTTTCTAGATTTGTAAAAATGAGCTGGAGAAGGAAATAGCAAATCACTCCAGTATTTTTGCCAAGAAAACTCCAATGAGGTCATGAAGAGTCAGACATGACTGAACAACAACAGCAAAGTACAAAACACATTTTAAGAGAAAATACAAAGTAATTGAGAATGAAGAGCAGACTACGACCTGTAGAAATCAGCAAAGGCCTCTTCAGGGAGGTGGTGACTGAGCTATGTCTTTAGCGGGGCTGGGGATTCCAACGCCCAGACGAGAGGGGTGAGAAGTTGGCCATTTTGGCTAGAATGTGAGTGAAAGGAACGTGAAATCTGTTTAGTAAGATAAACTGGAGTCAAGTTATAAAAGACTTTAAATGCTAAACGGAGGATTTTACATTTTATTCCAGAAAATTCGTGAGTCACTATGATCAGATCTCGTAATCATATTTCTTTTGAAATACTAACTAAAATGCAATCAGTAGTAATCCAGTGCAAAACATCAGTTACCTACAACTTTACTCATGGGTTGTTCCTGAAGACACTAAGAATTGGTGTCTGTTTCCTCCCATCCACCCAAACACACGCAAAATATGTGTAAGTAATGTGATCACATTGTGACCAGATCTAAATTTAATGTGGAGAAACCTCACTATGACATCACAACTTTTATTATGGGGTCAACTGTCCACTGAAGTATTGTTTTAACTCAAATCATGCTTCTATAGAACCAGTTAATGAGTTCACATAGGATATGCCTATGTAAGAGACTAGCAAATCAATATCCTAGGAAGTGATAGAAACTCCACGTTGTCTCTGACTTTAGCCCTTCCTATGAAACAATTTTTTTCTACCCAATTTTGGTAGAAGTATATCATTTCCAAGTTCTCCAATGTGTTCTCTAGCAGGGAAAATTCACATTCAGGTCTCTAAAACTATGTGTGAATTGGAAGATTCCCAAAGGACAATCAAGAGAGTATCCCTTGAGGGTGTTTTCATTGTTAATGAACCTCCACCCCAACCCCTCCTAACCCCCATTAGAAATGGCTTAAAAGAGTGCTTATCTAAGGAACCAGTTTTCCTTTGATTTGGTCCCATGTAAAATCTGACTTTCCCTAAAGTTAGAGCACCTGATGCCAAACCAGTGCTGGAGAAAATTAAGCAACATTGGAAGGTTTCTTTTAACATTTGGTATTCATCAGGTACTAAGGCCCCTGATGTCACAGGTCAGGTTCAGACATCATAGTTAAGGGAAGCTAGTTTCCTAGAAGTGCAAGGATTGTCTGGCAGCAAGGAAAATTTATATATATTTTTGAAACTCCTAGGAGCCTGGGAAGAGAGGATGGAAACATATATTGTATGGAAAGTTTGAAATGCAGAGATCTAAGTCATTTAGAATTCTTATTAATTGATATGTATTTTTTTTTTTTAAACCATGGAAACAAGGACAAAGGGCTGTTCATTTTTTTTGTGTTGTTGTGTGGTTTTTTTTAAAGGCTTCTTAGGATTTCCTCCGTTACAAAAGCAGCAGTCTCTGCAAGTCTGTTTCATATCTTTCTCTGTTCAAACTTACCCCTGGGATCATAGAGCGATATCACAAACACTTAATTCACTTGCGAGGAGCCAGATCCTTTAAAGAAAAGATTTGAGGGACTTTTCTTTTTCCCATATTTGGATGTGTGTCTAGGTTTCTGATTCAGAAAGCAGATGTTTTTTGCATAGCCTGGGAAGAAAATGGTTTGGTGTTTGGGGGTGTGTGTGTGTGTGTGTGTGTGTGTGTGTGTGTGTGTGTGTGTGTGTGTGTGTGTGTGTGTGCAGGCATGAGGGTGTGTGCATACATGTGTGCATGTACACTAATTTTTTTACAGAAAAGTTTTACATGATCTAAGTATGCTCTATCCAGGGAAAATTCCTATCAGGAAGAGCCTTAATCTTTATTACTCCCTTTAAAAAAAGAACTTTTCTTTCTCTTCTCTGCAGAGAGTTTGTTCTTAATATGGAACAGCTGGATACTGTAACATTCTCTCACAAATAGTACAAAATGGAAAGTTCTTTTCCAGGACAAAATTGTTTGCGTTCTTTGTCTTGACATGCCACCTGACTCCCCTTGGAGGGATTAGATTTCTCCACATCCATCATAGGAAAGAGGCTAGTGTCAAAAGACCAGCCATGCCTCTAACTAGCCCGTCTATGACTGGCGTTCACTACACTGGATTTTAAAGAGGCAGAGGGACTTGGAGAAGGTAAATTGTAGACCAAAGTTTGGGACACAACCCCTTTTGTTAGCTAAACTTCTCCCCCACCCTTTCCTCTATCTTTTCACCTCCAGTCATTCTTTCAAGTGGGAGCTTGTAAGGTATCACTTTTCCAAAAATTTTGGCCTATAACTATAGGTATTCAGCTATGAGTAAAAAGATATGTCTGTAATAAAGCCAAACATAACAATTAATGTGTCAAGATTCAAAAGTGAATTTTGCAATACCAGCTCATGTTACTGCTGATGTCAAAGCTTACACATTGTTAATCTAATAAAAGTGCCCTGTAAATTAGCAACGTGTCTGCCCAGCATGTAGGAATATGCTGTTTGATCATTTGAAATTCTTTTTCAAAGGCAAGAATCGTCATTCTGCAAGGATTCAAAATTAATTGGTGAACTTCCAAAAAAGACAAAGTTAATGGCAGGAGTAGATAAACCTCATAAGGTGAAAAGATTTAGATGATCTACTCAAGTCATTTAATTTGTGTGGAAATCCTCCATCAGGCAAACATTCCAAGGTCTCTATGTCTTGAAAAGTTAGCTAATGGGGCACAAAAGGAGTGGCTATCCCTGAAACAGAGAATTGCAGAGTTGAAAGGAGCCCTCAGAACTGTTAAAAGGCTTCCCTTGAGGGAAACTCTCTGGAAGGGAAGGGGAACAAGCATTTATGTTTAAAAATGCCTGCTATGTGCCAGCATGCTATGTACTTTACAAATATTATCTCACTTAATTCTCACAGTTCTGGAAGGTAGGTGCCATTATCATCTCCATTGTATAATCAAGGAAACTGAGGCAGGGAGAGGTTGTGATTGGCCGAAATTCATACAGTGCAGCTAGTAAGTATCTGAGATCAGATTTGAATGCTAGTCTCTCTGATTCCAGGAGACAACTGGTGGCTCAGTGGATAGAGCACTGGACCAGGAGTCAGGAAGATCTGAATTCAAATCCAGCCTCAGATACTTCCTAGATGTGTGGCCCTGGGTGAGTCACTTAACCTCTGATTGCCGTAAAATGGATCCACTGGAGAAGGAAATGGCAAACCACTCAAGTACCTTTGCCAAGAAAACCCCAAATAGGCTCACAAAAGGGTCAGACATGACTGAAAGAATTGAATAAGAACTCCAGGCAAAGTATGCAAAACTAGCTGGCTCAGAATGTGGCGGGTCATTATATGTGGGGATAATTCTAATTGTTAGGGATCTTTTCCAGATATGAAGATTCAATTAATCTCTGTCTCTTTCAATTAATTCTGTTCTCTGGTGCCAAACAAAACAAGGCTTCTCCTTTTTCCATGCTTGAAGAGAGCAATCATATATTCATCTAAGTCTTTTCTTCTCAGAGGAATTGCTGCTGTTCACCCTTTATTTTCAAACAGAACCAATGACTTCATCCCTAGGTTTTGTTTGTTTCAAGGGGGAGATAGTCGAGGTTAAGTGACTTGCCCAGGGTCACACAGCTAGTAAGTGTCTGAGACTGGATTTGAACTCAGTTCCTCCTGATTCCAGGATCAGTGCTCTACCGCCTAGTTGCCTCCCATCCCTAGGTTCTTCAGTTGATCCTGTGTGTGAATCTGTGGCCTTTCCAGTCTAGATTTCTTCTTCCGCTTACTCTCCAATTTTTCAGTGTTTTGCAGTGGTGGTACAAGAACAAACACTCCAGATATAACCAGGTCAGAACAGGGTAAAAGGAGACTACTCTTTCCCTAACTGCCCTACCTAGGGTCGCCAAATCATAGAAACACCAGATCACAGATGCGGAAGACCACAATATCCGCAACAAGCCTTTGTTTGAGAACTTCAGCGGGAGCCACTGAGCTTCAAAGCAGCTTCTGAACTACTCAAGGCAAAGGCCATTTCTCTGCCCTCATTCTCCTTAACCTGTCTGCAGCATTTTTACCATTGGTCACCCTCTCTTTCTGGTCATTCTCTTCTACCTCAGCAGAAGTTTCTGCTGGTTCTTCTCCCTACCTGCCTGACCACTCTTTCATGCACTCCTTGACTAAATCTGGAGCAGCTAGGCATCCCAATGGTTAGAGTGCCAGGCTTGAAACCAGGAAGATAAGTCTTCCTGAGTTCAAATCCAGTCTCAGACACTTACTATGTGACCCTGGGCAAGTCACTTAACCCTGCTTGCCTCAGTTTCCTCATCTGAAAAATGAGCGGGAGAAGGAAAAGGCAA
This sequence comes from Pseudochirops corinnae, assembly GCA_028646515.1. Classification (NCBI taxonomy): domain Eukaryota; kingdom Metazoa; phylum Chordata; class Mammalia; order Diprotodontia; family Pseudocheiridae; genus Pseudochirops; species Pseudochirops corinnae. Next base: position 206,953,346 of record CM053590.1, on the reverse strand, counting down.
ATCACTCCAGTAGCTTTGCCAAGAAAACCCCAAATGGGGTCAGGAAGAGTCTGACATGACTGAAAACAAATAACCATAACCATAACACATCCTCTTCCTTTGAGGTGATGTTTTACTTTTGTGGGTATTAAAGCTTTTTTCTCTCTTGGTAGGAAAGGTTGGTATGATGTAGCGTCAATGCAATATTTACAGTACCCATGATCACAATAAACACTGTGACTATAAAGATTGCATGACATTTGATCACAAAATATGCCAACTCTCCACATAGAGGACAGAACTGAAACATTTATTTAGACACCAGAAAACCCAATCCCAAAACCAGTAAGCCGATTCCATCATAGTAGCAAAGATAATAAGAAGCCATTATAACACTGAGAGCCACAGCATCCTTTAGCCTTCCCACAAACCAATATTAGGTCAATATCTACTCACAAATCTCTCTATCTCCTTGCCTGAGCACCTCTGTCTCCTACCATCTCTCTGACTCTGATTTCCAGCTTCCTGTGGGCTCTGCTTCCCTTCAGCAAATTCGCTCCATCCCAGGCTCCATGTGACTACATTCGTTCTATTAGGGGGCAGAGTTTACTTTCAGAGCAGGGGAGGTCTTCAAACTCCCCAAGGTCTGTTAAGGGGCAGGGAAGATCTTCAAGTTCCCATTCTCATTACAGATGATTAAGGCAGAAACAACTAAAAGGACTGAAGGATAATTGCTCTTTGATGATAAGACCAACTAACTTGTAAGAGTCTGGGTCAATTCAACTCTTCTCCTGCAACCGCTCTCCTCAAACAACATATAACCAAGTACATCTTTGAAAATGGCAGCTACTCACATGTGGACGAGAAAAAGAATTTGTTGCAAAAGTAGAGAATTCGGAAGATCAATAAATCACTGTGGCAAAGGTCACCTGTTGCAATATGGAATTTTAAATTGTTATTAACGTTTGTAATTCTTTTTATAGCATTGTAGGAGGCTATCTGCACAACAAACTAAATGAGGAAACTGGGGGGATGCTTAGGCTGGAGAGAAGAACACTGAAGAGGGACGTAATTGTGGTCTTCAAGTATTTGAAAGGCTGTTAACTGAAGAAATACTTACTCTTTTAGGCCCAAGAAGACAGACATAATAGGACTAAACTGAAGTTAGAAAGAGGCAACTTAAGGTTTGACATAAGAAAAAAACTTCCCAATAAAAACTCTATCCAAAAGTGGAATGAACTTCCTTGGTAGCTACCGGGTTCATCATCCCTGGAGGTTTTCATGGAAGATCTTTTGGCTGGACCACTCCTCAGTATATTGTAAAAGGATTCTTTTACAGGTATGAATTCATTCATTCATTCATTCATTCCACAAATATTTATTAAGGCAAGCACTCTGATATACTCTAGGGATATAAAGACAAAAGTCAAAATAGGCTATACTCTCAAGGAGCTTAAAACTTAAAAAAAATTAATAACTTACCCCCAAGATTCTAAGAACCAGAAACTTTGTAAAGACAAGCTTGCTTGACCACTTTTGTGCCAATCTTAGATTATTGGGGCAAAAAGCAAGATGTTTGTAGGAAAACAAGCACAAAATATTTACAAAATAATATACTTGGGGAAAGGCACTAGTAATTGGGAAAAAGGAAAGGCAGACGAGATGGCCACCAAGGTCCCTTCCAACTCAAAAATTGTGTGATTTTTCCAGGATTTTGTAAACAAAGCTCTAACTTTTTAACTCATGTGTGTATGTGTGTGTGTGTGTGTGCGTGTGTGTGCGATGTATATGTGTGTGCATATATATATATATATATATATATATATATATACATATATATATATATATGAGTTAAAGAAAACTATGAAACAATACAAAGTAATGTGCAATTAATTTAAGCGGAAATGACATACAGATCACTCTAGGTTGGAGTAGGCTGGGAAAGCGGCTTGCTGTGGATAGGAAATGCATTTGAGATGTGCCTCAAAATATGGGTCATATTTAAATGTTTGGAGAGTTAGCTGGAGAGAATTCCACATGGGAAACCAGTGTAGGAAAGAGCCCTTTCTTTCAGCTTCCACCAAGCTAAGGATTTTTTTAAGCAAACAAAAGATTTAATTAAGCAGAGAAGGCAACAACACCAAGCTAAACATAGCACGGAGAAAGAAGCATGGGACTTGGAATCAGATGACCTGGGTTCAAATGCCAACTGTGTTCCTGGAACCTTATGTAAGCTACTTAATCTTGCCAGGACTCAGTTCTCTCATCTCTAACCTTACAGGGGCTCAGATAGAGGGCCTAAGCTCTCTGCATCTATTAATGTATTAAAAATCCAGGACACAGCACCTCCTTAGACCATGTCTAATAATCTATGATATTAAAAATAGAACTGTATTCATCATGGACACCATGATGTAGATTATAATTAATCCCTTTTGCTATAAAATGTAATTATCACAGGGGATGGTATCAGTAAGCTAGTGTATTTTTCCTATACTTAAAAGTAAGTCTTGGGGCAGCTAGGTGGCACACTCGCCCTGGAGTCAGGAAGACCTGAGTTCAAATCCAGCCTCAGACATTTAACATTTACTACACATGTGATCTTGGGCAAGTCACTTAACCCCAATTGCCCTGCCTTACCCCCTCCAAAAAAGCAAAAGATAAAAAAGTAAGTCTTGCAATGGATAAACCATACCCTTTCAGTCAATTGATAAACATTTATTAAGTTCCTACTGTGTGCCAGATACTAGGGTTATAGAAAGAAAAATTAAACAGTCACTACTCTCAGGGAGTTTACATGCTATCAGAAAAGTAACATACACACATAGTTATATTAGTTATATTATGATTATGTTAATTATATCATACAATTACATATCATAGAACTATATAAATGCATAATTTATATAAAACAATTAGTTACAAGTTATGACTATAATGAATTGCAAAGTAAATGCAAGGTAATTTGGGGAGGTGGCAGAAGCAATAGATTGATGAGTCTGGAGTCAGGAAGATCCACCTTTGTGAGTTCAAATCCAAGTTTAGAACTTTAGCCCTTTCTGAAGCCATACTGACTCTCAGGTAAATTACCATCTTCTGGGTGAAGGATCAGCCTATTAACGAGGAATCTGGCAAGTATCTTGCTAACAATGTCTAAGAGAAAGACCCCTACCTCCAGCTCCCAACCCCATGATTGTCACAGGACAATCTATTTCCTTCACCTTCATAGAGATGGACGAGGGAGGCATCCTCGAGCTCTTGGGGGATAACCTCCTCTTGCCATATAACCTAGAAAATTTTAGTCAGCTTTTGTATGAGCAATGGACCCCCTATCTTGTAAATCTCACCTGGAATAGAATCAGCACCAGGTGCTTTGCCACATGAAAAGACCCTAATGGCACTCAAAATCTCTTCTTCACTTGGAACTTCAACTAGGGAGGGACTGACTTCAACCTGAGGTAAATGGTCAATGACTTCAACATTGATTAATGATGGTCTGTTGAGAATACTAAGGAAGTGTTCAGCTCATCTCTCTAGAATCATGTCCTTATTGCTAATCAATGTGACTCCATCAGCATTGTGTAGTTGAGATGCACCATAGGTCTTTGGCCCACAAATAGCTATCAGGGCACCACAAAAGTGCTTTGGATTGTTATTATCAGCATTAAACTGAATTTCATCTGCACTCTTACTGAGCCAAGAACCTTGCATCTCTCTAAACTTTACTTGTACTTTACTTTTGATGGCATGAAATACTGCCTTCTTAGAGGTAGATGAACTATCCTGCTGGTAAACCCTGTGGAGTTCTCGTTTTTCAGTTAACAGCTTCTGAATTTCCCCATCATTTTCATCAAACCAGTCTTGGTGTTTGCAAGTGTTCTTACCCAGATGAGCAAATGCAGTGTTATACACCAAAATCTCTGAAAGGTACCTACTCCTTTTCTGCTCCATTGTTGTCAACTGTGTGTTGGCTCAACTTTCCCTCCAAGTTAGCAACAAACTGTTCCCTCTCAGAGCTCTAATTTGTTTGCATTAATTCTTCTGGTAGTCATTTTAACTTTTGTTGAATGTGAATATTTAGCTTGGAGAGGATAAATCTATGATCAATCCAGCATTCTGTAGCACACATTGCCTTCATCACTGTCACATCCTTTCTATCTCTTCTCCTTACAATCGCATAGTCTATTGAATGGCAACGTTTGTTGCCAGGGTGCAGTCACCAATGGAGTAAAACAAAAGTATGTGCTTCCTCCTCTGCTTTTTAGCATGACATTTTCAGTCATGTTGTCAAATGCTTTCAATGAAGATGAACATGGCATCAAGGTCAGCTACCACACTAATGATAAATTCTTCAACTTGAAAAGGCTACAAGCCAAGACCAAAGTAGAAAGACTGCTGGTGAATGATTTTCTGTTTGCAGATAATTGTGTACTCAATGCAGCCTCTGAAGCTGAGATGCAACATAGTGTGTTGTTTGCACTAATTCTGGCCTAACAATTAACACCAAGGAAACCCAGGTGCTCCATCAGCCACCACCTCACCATCCATACTTGGAACCATCAGTTACAGCAAATGGAGTCCTGAATGCTGTGGATAAGTCCACTTACCTTGGTTGTGTACTTTCCAGGGATGTACACATTGATAATGAGGTTGATGCATGCATTGCCAGAGCTAGCTCAGTGTTTGGGGAGGCTCCAAAGGAAAGTATGGGAGAGAAGAGGTATTAGACTGACTACCAAACTGAAGTTCTACAGTGCCATTGTACTGACCTCATTGTTATATGCCTGTAAAACCTGGGCAGTATATGGGCATGCCAGGAAAGTGAATCACTTCCATTTGAATTGTCTTAGGAAGATTCTGTAGATCACCTGGCAAAAGAAGGTACCAGACACTAAGGTCCTTACTGGAACTAAACTGCCCAGGCTTTCAAACTGTTTCAGAAAGTGCAATTCCAATGGACTGGCCACATTGTTCAAATGCAAAACATACACTTGCCAAAAAAAATCTATCTTACAGAGAACTCACATAGGTCAAGTGTTTGTATGGTGATGGGAAGAAGTGATACAAGGACACTCTGAAGGTCTCTCTGAAGAATTTAGGAATTGATTTTGTGACATGGGAGATGATGGCAAAGCCCAGTATGTTGTACCCACATCAGAGAAGGTGCTATGTTCTATGAGCAAAACAGAATTGAAGCAGCTCAAAAGAAACATGAGATGACCAAATTTAGAGACTCTACCCCAAATGTTCACACAGCTTTTGTACCTGCCCTGTGGTACAGCATTCCGAGTTCTACTGGTCTGATCAGCCACAGTCAGACACATTGAAATTTGATTCTAGCATAGTGATGTCATTTTGATCCTCCTCAAGTACAAAGGACAACAACCAACCAACCTCAACAGTTCCTAGCTATGTGACCCTGGGGAAGTCACTTAACCCTGTTTGCCTCAGTTTCTTCATCTGTAAAATGAGTTGGAGAAGAAAATGGCAAACCGCTCCAGTATCTCTGCCAAAAACAAACAAACCCAAAACAAACAAATGGAGGGCCACAAAGAGTTGGACATGACTGAAAAATGACTGAACAACAACAATGTTGGGAGGAGAAAGGCTTGAACACCTGGAAAGATGAGAAAAGGTGTCATGTAGGAGGCATGATTAGGCAACCAGGTGGTGAAGTAGATAGAACACCTGACTTGGAGAAAGACTCAAGTTCAATCGGACCTCATTAGCTGTGTGACTCTGAGCAAGTCACTTAGCCCCCCATCTGCCTAAATTTCCTTATCTGTAAAATGGGGATAACATTAGTACCTAAATCTCAAGGTTGTTTAGAGGATACAAGGAAATGTTTGTGAAAGTGCTTTAGAAACCTTAAAGTAAACGTAAACACTAGCATCCTCATCACACGAACTGAAGTTTGAACATAGACTCGACAGATGCTTCACTCGTCTCTTTACCAGCCTCAAATGGGAACACTTCAGGATCTGGTTTTCTTCCTTTTGTTTTTTACTTTTTAAACATATGTATAGGGCTGCTGGCACTCTCCACTACCCATATCTCACCAGTATTTTCATCAGGAAACAATGGAATGGAATGTGTAGTGTAACGTAACTATAAAGCAATGTAACTGCAGGGTCTGCTCTGTCTGATTTTGGGGGGAAAGATTTCCTATCCAGCCCTGCCCTTAGCACGCTACAAGGCTTCAGGTTATAAGTAGCTGCTCAAAACAAAGAATTCTATGGGATCCCAAACAAAGAGCTAGAAGAGATCACAGGATCATAGATTTAGGTTTGGATCAAAACCAAACCCCTTACTTGACTGGTGAAGAACCAGAGATTCATAGTGGTTAAATGATCATGTCCAAGGTCACCTGAGCAATGTCAGAGGGGGGATTTCAAATAAGGTCCACTGATTCCAATGCTAGTGTTTTTCTACCATGAAGTCTTGATCACAACAAACTTCTTCATGCCACATATGAAGAAACAGAGGCCAGGGTAGTAAATTTCCTTGACCAAACCGGTTAGGGATAAATCTGGCATGTGCCTTTCTTTAAAGCCAGATTCAAATTCCTTCTTCTCTGTCAAGCCTTCCTTTCCTAACCACCATTTTATCAACAGCTCTTACTTATATGGCATTTTCATTTGAGAGTGCTCAACTTACAGTATTTCATCTGAGCCTCTCCAACAAACCCATGAGATAGATATTACTGGTACCATTATCCCTGTTTTATAGATTGGGAAACTGAGTCTTAAGAAGTTAAGTTCCTTGCCCATAGTCACCTACCTTATATGTATTAGAGGTAAGATTTGAAGTCACATATTCTTTTCCACCAGAGGTGTTAAACTCAGGGCCAGCAAAACTCCCCAATGCAGGCTGAGCTAGATTAAAATGTAATGAAGAAATTTTTAACAAAAATAAATAAAAATATAGTTGTTGCTCAGTCATTTTTCAGTCATGTCCAACTCTTCATGACTTCATTTGGGATGTTCTTGTCAGAGATACTGGAGTGGTTTTGCCATGTCCTTCTCCAGCTCATTTTCCAGATAAGGAAATCGAAGCAAGCAGGGTTAAGTGATTTGCCCAGGGTCACACAGCTAGTCAGTGTTTGAGGCTGGATTTGAACTCATGAAAATGAATATTTTCAACTCCAGGCCAATCACTCTATCTACCCAGCTGTCCCTAATATGCATTACAACATTTAAGATGTTAATTTAATAAGATAAAATAAAATAAATGTTAATTTGTGGTTTTCTAAGTCAATATACTGCCCACAATGATCCGTTTCAATTTGGGATTGACAGCACTGTGCTACACCATATGCCCCAACTAAATAATCCATCCTTCCCCGAAATTTCCAGAGAATTTTTGGTCCCTGTTAACTGCTTATTTGATCATTAGTTACCACATCTTCCCCTACTGGTTGCTTTTCATTCATCTATATCTTGCCCCTTTAGAATTTAAGCTCCTAGAAGTAGGAATCAAAATTTAATGAATATTTAGTGATAATTTGGATAATTGGTTTGGGGTTACCAGAACACATTGAACTGTAGCTACATGTATTTAGCTGTTTGGTGATAGATTAGATGCCTGATCCTGAAGCCAAGAATTCTCAAACTCACAAGGTAGCCACTAATGCTAGAAATATCCATCCCTCAGGATCACTGGTTGTTAGTTGCAAAACTGTGTGCTTAGGATGCAAACACAAAGACAACCCTAGAGTCAGTGGCATGCCAGGAAAAGCACATGTTCTCACCACCATATACTTATTGCTGCCACAGCTGCTGGGGGAAGAACAGAGTAAGATCCTCTTCCTCCAACTTCCACCTTGTTGGAAGACTAAGAAAGATCTGGCAGGGTCCCAAAGTGCCCAATCCTTTCACCAGCAAGAAAACATTACCCCACCCCACCCCAAAAAAGTTCTATTTGGTGAAGATGGCCAAAGAGTGCTGATTTTTCCTGCCTAGCAAACTATACACAAAACTGTCTACAACATCTCCAATTTGGAAGGTACCACAGAGACCAAGTCCAATTTATACAAGAAAATTCAGTGAACCTGAACAAGAAACAATAATAGTAAACTAAAATTTATTTATAGTTTTATGATTTGCAAAGTGATTTACAAACATTCTCACTTCATGTCCTAAAATGATGCATCAAATTCAAAGCACTTTACAAACATTCCATCCTTTTATATCTACATCATACTTAAAAAATGGTCATCTAGATTTTGCTGTAATTCTTCCATTGAGAGGGAACCCATTACATGGGAGAGTTTGTTCAATTTTAGGATAGTTCTAATTGGTAAAAAGTGTTCTTCTTACTTTTAGCTTAAATGTGGCTCTTTCCCTGGTCAGCTCATTATCCCAAATTTTGCTCTCTGGGGCCAAATTTCCAAATAGGAGTTTATTTCTTTTTCTAGTGCAGCCCTTCCAATAAATTGCCAAATTCTCTTTTGAAATGTTTACCAAATGAAAACAAAAATTCTCTTTATTTAAAAAAAAGAACAGAAATTCCTTTAAAACTTCCTCTTTAGAAATTTTTTGTTACATATAAAGGCTCTCTGAGCAGGAGAAGGGGAAGAAATACAGGAGGAAATGCAATAGAAAAATTAAAAATACCATGAAAAATTTATTTTTAAAAAAAACTTCCCTTTTATTTAGTGATAGATACAAAAGAGGTTATACTGACTGCCAACACTGGTAGTGATTGATCGGATGAGCAGGGAAGGGCATAATAAAAGTTCCAGCCCATAGATTCTTGCTGGAATTGCTCATTGTAGTACACTAACTCCCAACTTATGAGTGGACCCAAATACTAACCACTAGACCAACAAAAGCTGGTACTACTCGACTCAGCTGATCGCAGCACCTAACTTTAAAGCTTCTTAATGAACAGTCCTTTGCTGTGTTTAGCTTCACTCATTACATTTCTGTTAGAAGAATGTTTTTGAGGACACCTTAATTCTGGCATCTGTCTCCATCAGCCCCAAGGAGAGTTGTGGGGTTTTCATTCCCTGAAATGTAGATTCCTCCCCTCCCCCAACTGAGCTTTTCATCTTATAAATCTCCAAGCAGTGTCCTCTTCAGCCAAGTCACCCTTGGAAATGCATTTTAAACCATTTTACCAGAGAAAAATATTTGGATCTTTGCCTGTTTTGCAAAGTCAGAGCATCAAGTTACACACACAGAGCTTCTGTTTTTCTAATATTATGTTTCGGCACTATTGGAAAGTCCAAGGAAAGTCGAATTTTTTTAAAAACAAACTAAAGCTTACTGGCGCCAGTATTACATCAGTGACTGTAACTATTGTGTATCGTTGTATCATTGGGATTCAGCTAGTGATCTTAACGAAACAGACTGAATGCACGAGGTGAGCCCCAGATTTGGACTCGAGTCTGCTTAGGCCTCCCCTTTGCTAGTGCAGAAAGCACATTTACTGCTGGACTTGTGGAGTTTATCCATTAATGAGAAAAGTGTTGCCTCCTACCCACCTCTCACTGACAACGATGAGTAAATACCTGGATGTTGTCCTAGGTTTGATGCCCTCCTACATGCCACTTCTCTTCCAAAATTCCTTGTTTTTAATGCGTCATAATCTGTTCACCATTGCCATACTCTTTCCCAATACCCTTTGGGTGATCCTCAGTATTGATTCTTCTCAGGCTGAACTTTCCATGATTCTCAGCCATAAACAACACTGGACAAATCTTGATGGTAAAAGATGAGTCTTTCTTTCATGAACAAGCTTGGGGCCATTAAAAGAATTTTGCAATTTCCCAAAGACAGTGTGCAGCCCTGTTCAATTCTGTATCTGTACTCTAATAATTTTTTTCCTTTGTTTTTTATTTGAAAAAAGTTTCCACAAACAAACCTAGGACAACATCCACATATTTAATCATCATTTTCCATGAAAGGTGAGGAGGAGGCAACATTTTTCTCATTAATGGAAAAACTTCACAAGTTTCACAGTAGATGTGCTTTCCATACTTAGCACGAGAAGAAACAGGAAATGAAGGA
>CM053590.1:206929510-206943254 GCA_028646515.1 Pseudochirops corinnae | reverse complement strand
TCCACAAACAAACCTAGGACAACATCCACATATTTAATCATCATTTTCCATGAAAGGTGAGGAGGAGGCAACATTTTTCTCATTAATGGAAAAACTTCACAAGTTTCACAGTAGATGTGCTTTCCATACTTAGCACGAGAAGAAACAGGAAATGAAGGACAGAGGCCACTCTGCTTTCCTCAGAGAGAAGGGATGTTGGGCTAAAACTGTATCTATCTGCTCCTCTAAATATTAGTAGTTTAGGGAATGTGGTTTTTAAGTTGAATCTAGCTTCTAATCACTTTCAATATTAGGAAAAGGAGGATCTCAAGTTCTATATCTGAGACTTGATCCCTTTCCCTCCAAATACCAGTTTTCCAACGAATACACATAGCAAATATCAAAGAAAATTTATCCAAATGTATTTATCTAAAGCGATAGCAAAACAGAAATCAGAGAAAGCATATATGTGTGTATAAGTATATGTGTGTGTGTATTTATGCATACGTATGTTTATATATACAAACACATGCACATACACACATATAAGTACATATATGTGTGTGTATACACATATATCCACGTGAGTGTGTATGAGAATCCATATCTGACAATACAGAGTGAAGAAGCTCTCCCATTCTGAGTGAGATAACTCAGTTCAACTGAAAGAGGAAGTCCTAGGGAAACTTCCAGGGGGAAGTTCTCCAAAGTCTATAGTGTACCAAGCAGGGATAAGGACATGATGGAGACTGTCCATTCCTCTTATATTGGCTTGTTCCCAGAGTCTTTCTTCAGCAATGCAAAGCAGGGTCAGCATCTTCCATCTTATATCTTGAGGCTCTAGAAGCCAGAAGGGCCCAAAATCCAAAGAATCTCAACAATTTAAAGAAAGTTCGAGAGAGGGGTTATCTCATTCTTTCCATCTCTCCTCTGCCCTTCACAAAGGTACAGGGCATTCATCTCCACCAATGAGGAGAGTCCCACACCAATGAACTTTGGACTCGAGTTACACACAGGTGTACGATGTTACCTGGCTTCAGACACTTAATAATTGTTTGATCCTGAGAAAATCACTCTACCTTTGTCTGCCTTAGTTTGCTTAACTGTAAAATGGGAATAGTAATAGAAACTACCTCACAGAGTTGTTGAGAGGATCAAATGTGAGATTTGCAAAGCATTCAGCACAGTGCCTAGAACATAGTTAGACCTTAATTAAGGCTTGTTCCCTCCCCTGTTGTGGGGTATCAATGGAGCAGAGCACTCTGGCTGCCTCTTGCTCTTTACAAGCCCATCTTCTCTCCCTGGCACACATTTCCCTAATGACATCTTTTATTCCGGTTCTTTGGAGTTTCTCATTGGTAATATGTTACAGTCTGCTCACACTCACCATGAGTCCTCTCCTTTGTACTCCTTTATATGATATTTATTTTGGGGTTTTTTGGCAGCATAGAGCAACATGGATAAAATATTAGTATTAAAAGATGAACCTTGCTTTCATAGGAAGAAGCTTAGAGTTGGAGGGAAAAAAACCTTTTGCCATTTCCTAAAAACAAGTCACCCACTCTCTTCCTCCTTTTCAGCTTTGGGCCCAGATCATTGTTCATCTGTCCCAAATAATGTTGGACACGCTCTATGGGGTCTCCATCCAAATGCACTGAAATCAAGGCAATAGACATTCTTATTCTCTTGTTCTTTCGTATGTAGATAGGCAGCCTCTCCTCCTCTGAGTGATCATAGGTCTCTTCCAAGAAGCTCTGTGTTATCTTGAGGCTTGACGCAATAAGCATAATGTCATCTGCAAATAGAAGCATCTAAATGACCTCACCATCCACAGGGAATTAATCCTGAACTTGAACTCTTCAATGGATCTCCTCAACCACAAAGATGAATGTCTTCACACAGAATAAATCTCCCTGTTTCATTCATGGCCTGATACTTATTATCAGACAGTCGTAGAACAGGATTGCTTCTGTTGCTATATTGTCCAAGGAATTCTGAACAATTCTGACGTGTGACTGGGAGACAGATTTAAAGAGAAAAAGATAAGAAACAGAAAAAAAGTGGGGCAGGGGAAGGAGCCTGCTGAATCAAATGATTTTTGATAGTAGACAAACGATAAGGACAGTGGTATCTTAAACTGCGAAGCAGCTAGGTGACATGATACATAGAGGGCTGGGTGTGGAGTCTGGTAAGACCTGAGTTCAAATCTAGACTCAGATAACTTACTAGCTCTTTGACCCTGGGAAAGTTACATAACCTCTGTCTGTCATAGATTCCTCAATTATAAATAAGGATAATAAAATTATCTACCTCCCAGGGTTATGATAAGGATCAAATGAGACGATTGTAAAATGCTTATCACACTGTCTAGCACACAGTAGGCACTTAATAAATGCTTGTTTCCTTCTTTCCTTTCTTCCTTGTATTCTCTATATCTTTCAATCAATTGTGAGATGGTGGTCCATGGCCAAGTATTACTTGCAAAAGTCACTTGTTCCCAAATAAAGTCCGCGTTCAAGGATGCCCATAATTCATGGACAGACAATGCTTGTAAAGATTTTGGACAAATGGGTGAGTAGGCATAGGTTAATGTTTGTCAGTGTTTTTCAGTCATCCTCTCTCTTTATAAATGAGGCCCTAGATTATCCGCCACATCTGATATCTCCTCCTTCACACACTGTGCGTTTCCACTTCTCAGCATCTCCACCAACATAAATCTTCTCTCTGTGTCATTGCTCCAGTCACTGCTTTACTTGACTTTGTTCTCGTTAGTTTCATCTCTGCCTCCTCTAAAAATCCATTTGGGTGTCATAATCCTAGAAGGCAAAGAGAGGTTTACTTTATTTTTTATGATTTTTTTGTAAATCTTTCTCATTTTTTTTCTTCTCGTGGTCTTTCCATTTTTACCCCAGAACGTCCTTCTGATGACTTTGTTTGATTGTGTGTCTTGCTAGCTTTCCCTAGACTCTTTTTACCCTCCCCTGCTTTTCTCTGCTCTATGAAACTATGCTACTAATAGCTGTACGTCTTCCATCTTCATGATATTTTACAGAGCAGTTTATATTTTAATCCAGTGTTGTCTTTGGCAGCCGTCTCTATCTGACAAATGAATCAGACGTTTACTTATTAAGGAGTTTTGCGGACCCTTTTGGTCTCCTTGTTGTGGCAATCCATTTATATTGGCTTAACTTCTGAATAAAATTATTGTAGTAGATGTCAATGTAATTTCTATCGTCCATTTCTCATTTTGAATAGCTCGTTTAAACAATTTAGAATTAAATTTTTAATCATAATGCCATATTATTTTCTTTGTTCTTTATTCTTGTTTCTTTATAAAGAAATAACTCTAATGAGTCAAGAGTCTGACTACGTATGTACAGCTAACTCAGGGATAATTTCCAAGTAGGTAATAGATTTTTTTCCTATCTGTTAAAATGTAGTGGATTTCCATTTTTGTCTTGTCAATTGTTATTCGTCATATCCAGTTCTTACCTGGTCTTCTCTCAAAGAAAATGTTCATGACATACAGGTGTAAGACTTCTATTTAATTTACATGTCTTTGCTCTTTCTCATTTTTCTTCCTAAACTACACTTTCCCTCTCCATCCTCATTTCCCCCCCACACTTGCACTTGTCTCCAAGTATCTTTTATTGCTGATCAGTTGTTCAACCCCCATTTGGGGCTTTCTTGACAAAGATACTGGAGTAGTTTCCTTCTCCAGCTCATTTTACAGATGAGGAAACTGAGGCAAACAGGTTAAGCAACTTGACTAGCATCACACAACTGGTAAGTATTTGAGGCCAGATTTGAACTCAGGAAGGTGAATCTTCCTAACTCCAGGTCTGGCGCTTTATCCACTGGATAAAGCCACCTCGTTCCCCACTTTTAGAACACCAAGTCAAATGGAAGTTTGTTAATGATCTAAAAACAGTGTGAACCTTAGCATCCTCTGCCTGCTTCCCCAAAGCTCTGTTATCATTAGAGCAGGAGCAAAAGACAACCACGCTGGACTGAAAACCATTTAAAAATGTTTTTGTTTCATATATTGTCATGGCCCCCAAAGTTTCCTCACTGAAAGACATCTATCCACCTATGTCTATATCTTTATATCAACATTTTAAATGAAACAAAAAGTGAGAAGACACAATGAGAATAATCCGAGCAACTATTGCGTTGAATATTTACGCTAAAAGTGGAGATACGCTAGAACCAAATTGTTAAAAAAAAAAAAAAACTGTGTTCAATTTTCTGTGTGAACTTTTATTGCTCAGAAATCAGGAAATGCTACAAACCAGGGCTCGTTTGACTGTTTTGTTGAATATCTAGACTAAGGAAATTAATGGAGAAAAGCTCAATAATGCAGATCAAATTTAAAAGTGCCATGTGGACTTTTTTTTGGAGAATCAGTTGTTAAATATTTACCACCATATGCCTGGCTATGGGAACTACGATGTCATGTACTCTGTCCTCTTCCCCACCACACCCTCACTGCCTACATAGCATATTATATAAAATTATTATAGATAACATATAACATCTATCAATAATATATACTGTATCACGTAAGAGAAACAGTAATGTGCTATATATAATGTATCATAATATATTGATAATATACTATGATATATTGTGTATTATAACTTATAGATGATGTAACAAAGTCCAGGGAAATAAAGTGGCTTGTCAGTGGCAACACAGCTAAGGAAGGAGTGGAAAGACCCAGACTGGAGCTCAACATTCCCAGCTCTCTGTCTAGTATTCATTTGTATTTCCCGGTATGTTTCTTTCTACCTGGCTATGGTTTTATAAGCCCAGCCTCAGAAACCTGAATCCCTAATGTGATTCATTGGAGTTCTAATTTATTAACCCTTGTCTTATCCCACTTATTCTATGTTTTTTATGCTAGAAAAGAAAACAATTGAAGCTTCAAAATTCAAGCCATTGGTTTGTCCTTGAAATAAAGAAATGAACAATTTTATCATTCATGTAGCTAGTTCAAATGTAAAAGCTCCTTGTTTCAAAATACCCTGGAGATCTGAAGATGATAAAACACAAATTTGCAAAACTTTCTGTGGGTTTTTTTTTTCAGAGCACATATCTTTCGAAGTTATTTTATATATCAAAAGCAATCCTATCTCTAAGCCAATATTTGCAAAGGTAGGAAACAAACATTTCTTTATTACTTACTGAACACCTTACATTTTGCTAAGATCTTTAAAAATATTATCTCATTTAACTTTCACAACAACCCTGGAAGATGAGGTCTATTATTCTTCCCATGTCATAACTGAGGAAACTGAAGCAGAGATTAAATGACTTGCCCAGGGTCACACAGCTAATACATGTCTGTGGTTGCATTTGAACTCAGTTCTTTCAGGTGGCAGGCCCAGCACTCTATCTACTGTTTCAACTACCTGTAAGATCTTGTTCAGCAATTACAGATGATTGTGAAATAAATTGAAAAACTGAAGCATGAAAGGCAATGTAATAGACTGAAGGTGGGATTTCGCTAGGTCTAATTTTATGTCAAAAGCAGCAGTGAAGAATTTTACCTCAGACAGATTGTATCCAATTTAAAAGTCAGGTTTCCCTTAAATCTAAAGCCAAAATATTTTATAGGCCTGTGTTATTTAAACTGCAAGAATGCAACTAGAATAAACTGCCCCTAAGTTGACTCTTTTGTGAGCATGAAATACAGTAAAAGAGGCTACTCCATAGAGAAGGATGTAAAAGCCCTCTTTGGTGAAAAGGAGTCACCTTTCATGATTTCCGACAAAACAGCTTCAAAATGACCTAGCATGGCATCTGGCATTCTTAAAAGTGACTTGTGGGTTTGTGGCTAATGAAACACTGTGAATCAACACTCTCCAGGTTGTAAAAAAGAAAACTGCCCTTAACACTTTACTGGCTTTGGACTTGATGAACAGGCAACAAGGCTTCAGCATGTTCACCCTCCTGAGACAGTTAAGCAGCAGCAAACGCATCATCGAAAAAGAACAACGCAAGCTCATCTTTAAGAAGAAAATGCCTTAAACACTTCCTGATAGCTTGAAAATGTGTTTTTTAAAAGTGATGTCAAAACTGTGTCCAGATAAGCCACCACAACTGCAGTGTCACGATCAGATTCTAAGGCACACAGACACACACACACACGTGTATGTATGGCAAGTTGTATACTATTAGTCCTATAAGTATGTGTATTTATGTGTGTATATACACATACATATATACATGCACATAAACATATATGGACATATATGGAAAGTTATATACAATTAGTCCTATAAGTGTGTGTATGTGCGTGTACACACAGATATAGATATATATGTACATATGTACACATATACATATATGGATATATATGGAAATATATCATTATATATAATTAGCCCTGTGTATATGTATGCATGTGTATATACACACAAATATATACATACACACACATATATGGATATCTATATGGAAAGTGATATACAATTAATTATATATGGAAAGTTACGTGCAATTAGTTCTATAAATGTGTGTCTACATGTACATGTGTGTGCATGTACACACATATATGTATACATATACATATGATATACATTGAAAGTTATATACAATTAGCCATGTGTATGTATACACAAATATATACACATGTATGAATATCTATATGGAAAGTTATATATGAAAGTTATATACAATTGGTTTTACATGTGTATATATGCATATGTATCAAATCAGGTGGTGCAGGGGATAGAGTGCAGAACCTGCAGTCAGGAAGACTTATCTTTGTGAGTTCAAACCTGGCCTCAGATACTTATTAGCTGTATGACCCTGGGCAATTCACTTAGTCCTGTTTGCCTCAGTTCCTTATCTATAAAATGAGCTGGAAAAGGAAGTGACAAACCCGTCTAGTATCTTTGCCAAAAAAACCTCAAATGGGGTCATGAAGAGTCAGGTACAACTGAAACCACTGAACATTAACTACATATACATATGTATATATACACACTCACACTCACGGGGGGGGGGGGGGGGCGGGGAACGGAGAGAGAGAGAAACATCTTGTTCTTAAAAAAAAAAAGGAGGAAGGGAAGCTTTCCCACCAAGACCAGACATTGCGGGGTGGGGATTTTTTAAAAGATGCTTTTCATTTTTACCTCTCACAGGATAAACTCCCAGATCAGCCCCTCTTCCAGGAAAGGTCAAGTCTTAAACAGGACTTAAATTGGATGACATCATGACAAACCACCAGTTTTCTACTTGGTAAAGTGAAAGATCTGGAAAAGAGGTTTGAAAATGTATTTATGTATTTTGGACAGGGAATTTGATATCTTTAGATCGAATCTGAGGTGGTGGCAATGGGGAAAAAAATCAGAAAGGATTCCTTTAGCAAACATCTTACCATGTCAGATATATTTACACTTAGGGAGAGAGAAAAAGAAGAGAGATGGCTAGCCGGGTTATTCTCAGTTGCTCTGGTTTTAACTACTTCTCCATTCTCTCTTTCACTTTCCCTACATGCTTCAAGACAATATGAATCTGTAAGTATTTATTGAACACCTGAAATGTTCCCAGCACTGTACTAGATATTTCCTGGGATAAATATGAATAGTTTTCAACAACCGGAATAACAACAAGCTTCATTCATTAAGTGTGAACCCAGAACAGAAAGTTAGATGATACAGTGGATAGAGCCCTGAGCCTAGAGTCAGAAAGATGGGAGTTCAGCTCCTACCTCAAACACTTACAAGCTGCATGACCCTGCCTAGGTCACCAAATCTCTCAGCCTCAGCTTCCTCATCTGTAAAAAGAGAATAATTATAGCACCTACTCCATAGGGTTGTTGTGAGAACCAAATGAGTAAAGCACTTTACAGACCTTAAAACACTACAAAAATAGTTTGTTTTTTTTTAAGTTTGCCTTTTTTAAGAGTAGGATTATACATAAATGTGTTTTACATGTTCCTGTTTATGGAACCTTGGAGCTCTCGTGGCTTTCCAGTAAATATTCCTTGTTTTGTGGCCATGACTTCCAAGTTTCGCAGACATCTGAACCCTCCACATCTCGTAGATTTGGCTTAGCTCAGTAGTTTGGACTCTGGCTACACCTAGGGGTACTCTTTCTTCCTTATTTTCTCTAGAATTCAGAACAATAATCATCAGCCCTGGTTCTATGATAATCTACAATCCCCCTATACTCAAGGAGTATCATGAAATTCTCAGAACAAAATTGAATTTGCTTTAAGAATATTTAGGTACCTATATCTGCTATATTATATATGTATATTATAGGATATATATACATATATGTGTGTATATACCTATATATATTTGGGAAAGGCAGGAGGAAGAGGAGGATAATGGCTGAAATAGTGAATATTGACCAAAAAAAACCAGTATAAGACTTTATAAAACTTGAGGATCTCTGTCTAAATAACACTGGTTCTACAATTCCATGGGCAGCTAGGTGGTACAGTAGATAGAGCTCCAGGCCTGAAGTCAGGAAGATTCATCTTTGTGAGGTCAAATCTGACCTCAGACACTTACCAACCATGTGACCCTGGGCAAGTCACTTAACCCTGTTTGCCTCACTTTTCTCATCTGTAAAATGAGCTGGAGAAGGAAACAGCCAAATCACGCCAATATCTTTGCCAAGCTGGACACAACCGAAAACCACTGAACAACATCAACAAACAGGTCCATGATTTACTGATAGTGAGGAAAGAACTGCCTTGTTAGAAGGATCTTCTAATCTAGGCAGGGGCTTCAAGAGCTTGACCTTAACAAGGCCTTGGCCTTGTTCCCAAGGAGATAGAATAATCTTTGGACATTTATTAAAGCTACATCCATTGATTTTTTTTTAAGTGTGGCAAGTAAATTGTGAAGCATACTGGATAAGAAGAAAGAACATATGTGGAGGAATTAACTGAATTTCTCCACAAGCAAAACATTTCAAACTTTAAAGCTCTCAACAGCAACTCAACCACATGGTTTTCAAAGCACTGTTTACTATTATTTTCTTTCCTAAATTCAAGAACTTTAGAAAAGAAAAAAAAAGAGGGGAGGAAAGAGGGGGTGGTCTTTTAATTAACACATGAAAAATCTGTATATCCTGTAAAATATAGCTATTTACTTTAGACCATGGGAGGAAAGTGACTTTAAATAGATTTTCCAACCTTAATGAGGGTTTATTTTTACCCTTGATTTGGATTAAGTTCATTTGGGAACTGGGAACACACTCTAAAAAACCATATTACTACTTATCAAACCATATAAAGGCTAGGGTTTATCTCCTAAAATATGCTGAAGAATCATATAAGAAGATTCTTATTTTAAATCAAAGTAAACATTAAAAAAAGCTGAAACTGGCTGAATTTTGTATCTTGGTGTTAAAACAAGGAAATTGGAGGCCAATTGTCCTATGAAGCTAGCTGAATTTTAAAAAAACAAGATGGGGTAAAATGATTTAGAGTGTTTTTTAACTTAGCTTCAAAAAACTATAGATGCATATATAATATATGCCCTGTAGCATATGACTCAACTCCCAACTGCCCCCCAATGAGTTGGGTAGGCAGAGGGTGACTACTATATCCCTCAGACTCATCAAGGTACCTCTGAGAGTTTGCATGGGATCATTTCTAGTGCAACAGCTCATGAGCCCCCACCAGCGTGTTTAACCTCAAGTGGTAGTCAGCCATTTATATAGTTCTTAGAAAGGGATATTTACTGCTAAATTAAAACAGTTGGTACAAAACATGTCCACAAAAGTCTGACCTACTCTCTCACAAGGACACACAAGCCAGGGGAAAGTGGGTTCAAACTGAGAGAGTACATGTAGCAAAGGATAACTTAAAAACTCCAGGTTACTGGAGGGTCTTTGTGTTGTACTCAAGAAGTTCCCATTGTGTATGGTAGAACTTCTCACTCCAAAATTCGTTATTGTTGTTGTTTGTCCAAAGAGGACCACGGCATCAGGGAAGTGATACCACTGTGACATGCAAGTGAATGGGATTTAAGTGAGGGAGGAGCTGTGCAAAGTCACCAGCCTCACTTTTTCCTCCAGAGCCATCTAGGTCCAGTGGCAAGATAAAGATCGGGATGACCCCCGCAGATATTTGTAGAACCATGAATGTGCATCTAGTCTCTCCTTGGATTCCATTATAGATTTGGCTGCCAGCATCTGCTGTCCCTGGGGTTGATTTTAGGACATAAGAAGGAAGGACATTCAAAATTCTCCAGACTCTTCAAATCTTGCAAGATCCTTCTCCCACCAAAGAAGGATAGGAGAAAGGAGCAGACTCCTAAGTCAAGGACAAAGTGGTTGGCTCCCCCTTGGAGGTTTACTAGAACACTGCATTCACTGCAATCTCTACCATAACCTCAATTCTCACATAGCTTGATAGTTTACAGTGAAGTTTCCTCAGTCTATCTGAATATCCATTCTTGTTGGGCAGAGGGACTCCATTTCCAAGAACTTTTCACACTTAGTTTAAAACCTGTGATTGATGGATGGAAGGATGGATGGAAACTGGACTACTGATATTGATTGATTGAGACTCTCATCATATTGAGATATAAGGGCATCTTATCACTTAATTTAAATCAAGAAGGCTATTTTAATTGCTTTTCTTAAACTAATCCCTACAGGCAAATGGACAAGAAATTTATGCTTACTCAATATGAGTTCTTTCTTTCCCACCCGTTTTCCAACTCCCTAAATTAGAAGTTCTTTATCTCTAGCATAAAGACCAGAGCAAAAAGAAAAAAGCAAACAAATACAAAAACTGTGATTATGTGGTGCAGTGGCTAGAGCACTGGGTCCAGAGCCAGGAAGCCCTGAGTTCAAATCTGGCCTCAGACCCTTATTAGCTATGAGAACCCGGTCAAGTCACAGTATTTCTTTTTGCCTCAGTTTTCTTATCTGTAGAATGGGGATGATAATAACACTTACCTCCCAGAGCTGTTGTGAAGTTCAAATGATATAATTGTAAGTGTGTAACATAGTGCCTGGGACATGGCACTATAAATGTTAGCTATCATCAGCAGTTGTGGACATCTAGGTAGCACAGTGGTTAGAGCACCAGGCCTGGTGTTCAAATGGACCTCAGACACTCACTAGCTATGTGACTCTGGGCAAGTCACTTCACCCCATTTGCCTCAGTTTCTTTGGCTGTAGAAATGAGCTAGAGAAGGAAATGGCAAACCACTCCAGTACCTTTGCCAAGAAAACCCAAAAAGGGGTTGTGGAAAGTCAGACAAGACTGAACAACAACAATCACCATCAGTTGCTGGTGACTGTGACACTGAGACCTGAAGGTGACACTCCATGTCACTACCACAGAGGCCTCCTGTGCCCTTTCTCTTCTTTGTCTTTTTCCCTCACCTTCCTTTCTCTCAGATCCCTTCTTTTCCTCTTCCTTTTATCTCCCTCTCTCTTTAGTCCTCTCTGTCTGTGTTTTGGGGTTCCTCTCTCCCCCTAGAACTCTCGCTTGGAGCCACCAAGTAGGTGACTGAGCCTGACTCAGAGAGGAGGCCAGCACAGAGCAAGATTCTGAGCATAGAGGCCAACGTGACCATTCAGGAGTTATAATCAGTGAGAGCTGATGGGTGTTTATAATAAAAATGCAATGTTTTAGTGCTCTTCAAAATAGAGAATTTTATAGTTAAAATGAGAATGACTTTGAGGGACTGAAATCCAACTCAAACATGCAGCCAGTTCATGAAGAGTCATCCTAATTCTACCCAAACTGTAAAACAGATGTTTCTAGCTTGCTAATGCCCCATTCTACCACAGAGATGAACCACGGTGTGGATTTAAGCCTGTCATATTTTACCAGCCAGATTTATCTTTGTCATAAACTTACAACATGTAGAGACCCTCTCTGTGGCCAACTAAGCAGATTTTGTATGCCTGTTGGAATGGACACTGTAGAAGATACCAAAGAAGTTAAAAAAGGGAGTGGGGGAGCCTGCCTTCAAAGAGCTTACAATATGTGAAAAAGCTTGCCTAGAATCAATTCTAAATTGTTTGTAGGAATTCTGAGAAGGAAAATGGTATATTGGCCAAGATATCAGGAAAGATTTTATGAAAGAAGTCAAAACAGCAACAGAGGAGCTGCATAGGTACTTCATAAGTTCAAGCACTTCCTCCGTCACTTAGTCCAATCACATCGTTTTACAAATGAAGACACTGAGGCCATAGAGTTGGTGTGGCTTGCCCAATATCACACAGGAAAGAAGTGGTGGAGCTGGGACTGATCTCAGATAAAGCGAGTCCATCTCAGAGGCCTCTCCTCTATGCCACTACTTCCCTCAGAAATGGGACCCTGCATATTTAGGGTTACTTTACTCCCCCATTTCCTTGTTGTTTAGATGTTTTTCAGGTGTGTCTGACTTTTTATGACCCCATTTGGCGTTTTCTTGGCCATGATACTATACTGGTTTGCCATTTCCTTCTCCAGCTCATTTTACAGATGATGAAACTGAGGCAAACAGGGTGACCCTTACCTAGGGTCACACAGGTAGTAAATGTCTGATTTGAACTCAGGAAGAGGAGTCTTCCTGACTCCAGGTCCAGCACTCTATCCACTGTGCCACCTGGCTGCCCCCTTTATTAACTAAGGAATCAAAAAGGGATTGCTGTACATCTGTTTTAGGGGATCATCATTATCCCAGATAAGAACTAACTGTGTCTTCCTTTTATAAAAGAGTAAGATTAAAACAGACAGGAGGAGAGGAGGGAAAAACCTGAAGGCTTTAGGAAGAACCTTTCCAACATGGTACTTTAATCAAAATTTCTTCCATTATTGACGTCTAGGGCCTAGCTTTTTAGCTGATATCCCAAAGGTTCACATCTGACCACGTACCTCCCTTGCTCAAGAAGCTTCAATGGCTACCCATTGTCTCTAGGATAAAAGACAAACTGCTCTGATTGGCATTTAAAGCCTCGCAAGATGTGGCTCCTCTCTATCTGCCCAAGTATATTGCATATTGACCGCCTCACTGTCTTGAATTCAGGGGTGGAGAACCTGAGGCCTTGGACTTGTTCTATGAAGTTTGGATTCAGTCAGAGGGTTGCCTGAAGGCCCTGGAGGGCCACTGGTGGCCTCAAAGCTGCAGGCTCCCTACCTTGCTCTAAATGACCCGCTTGCTCCCCCGCTAATGCAATATTCCGCTTTCTGCCTCGGCACAGAATCTTTGTTTTTGTAGCAAATGCTCAAGCTGAAATGGTGTCTCCTTCCCCATAGGTGCTCCTTGGAGGCTCCCTTCAGCTCTTAGCTCAAATGCCACCTCCTTTGCGAGGCTTTTTGGGGTCTTTATTATTATTTGTCTTTTTCTGCTTCCCGATGCCTGGCAAACAGTAGGTGCTTAATAAATGTTTGTCGATTAATTTATTGATAGTATCATCCCTCTTTACCAAACATATTACCCACACACACCCACACATGCACACAATACACTCACACACATGCACATACACACTCACATGCACACACATACACATACACATACACACATGCACGTACACACAATACACTCACACACGTGCATGTGCACACATACACACATGCACATATACACATACACACACATGCGCACATACACACATATGCATTACACACATATACACGTACACACATACACACATGCACATACACACATACATACACACCTACACACATATACACACACACAGAAGCCTGTGTTTTGATTTTGGACCCTTCCTCTATTTGCTCATCTATGAATATCCTGGATTGCAGGATGGCAAACTTCCTGAAGAC
>CM053590.1:206903266-206926510 GCA_028646515.1 Pseudochirops corinnae | reverse complement strand
TTTTCCCCAAAGAAGGAATCTAGGGTTTGGGAGCTGTTCTTACTTTGCTTCTTATGCTTATTCTTACTCATGGTTGTTCAGACCATGATTTGATTTTATTTTATTTTTAATCTCTATGGGGCTCTGCTTCCAGAAGGGAAAGCTCTGTCCCAAATCGCTGGGGTCCTCCCGGCTGCCGTAGACTTCCGGCTGACTGGATAATGAAGACTCCAAGACCGAGGCCCAAGACGACGATCCGGATCCAGGCCGCTCAACGCGAGAGCACTGGCCTGAAAACAATCACTCAGTCCCCGTGCTGTCTGCAGGCCACAGGCGGGAAGCTACAACACGGAGGCAGGTGCAAAACCTCTGCCTTCGCTTTTCCGCTCTGGAGACCGGACTGCTTATCTCCCCCTTTCAAAATCCCCAAGCGCAGCTGTCGCTAATCCACTCACCAGAGAGCTTTCTTTGTTCTCCTGCCCAGCCACCCCTGGGGCACAGACACGGCTTCAGGCTAGGCTGGTTTCGGTTCGCAGTGCTGATATGGTTCCTCGTAGCCGAGCTGACTTTAGTGGGAAGTATCCTTGTGTGCGTTTTGGAGTTCTAGGATTGGTTTAGAGTCCTATTTTATGGGTATTTTGGGGTGGCTATGTGAGAGCTGCGATATGTTGCTGCTGCTACACCACCATCTTGGCTCCGCCCCCCAATCAATTAATTTTTAAAAAAGATTGATACCCTTCTCTCCCTCTGCCATACTATTTGCTCCACTTCCTGTTCAGGGCTAGATGAATGACAAATATAATTCAGATCTATCCAACCCTGTGTGTTTTGAATGTATATGAGGGGAAAGGTGAGGTTTCTGGGAGAAATGTAATGAAAACTTTGAAGGGACCCCAGAAACACTGCTGATATTGTCATTGTTCAGGTAATTTTCATATGTGTACAGCTCTTTGTGACCCAGTTTGAGGTGTTCTTGGCAAAGATATTGGAGGAGTTTGCCATTTCCTTCTCCAGCTCATTCTGTAGATGAGGAAACTGAGGCAAACAGGGTTAAGTGACTTGTCCCGGGTCACAAAATTAATAAGTATCTGACACCGCATTTGAACACAGTTCTTCCTGACTCAAGGCCCAGCACACTATTCCCCACACCACCTAGCTGCCCTAAAAACACCATTAAAAGCTCCAGAGTGGTGATGCCTAGTTATGTCTCCTCACAGAGTGTTCCTTAGCCCTTGATCAGAAATTCCTTGTTGCACCATCCCATGACTAGCCCAATTTGTTGCTCCAGGTTGAACATCGAGTAACTCTTCTCTTTCCTACATGGCTCTGCTCTTTCCTAGGAAGAATGTTCATGGGGCCACTAAATCAACTGAACTGTGGGGCTGGTCAAACTTGAGAAGGACAGTCACTGGTGGACAGACTGGGCCCTAAAATTCTTAATTTGAAACAAGAGCTATAAATTGGCTAAAATTTAAGTCTAGGAGAAATTGCAGGGGCCTAGTAGACATTCTATTATATATTGTTTTATTCATTCCATGCTAAAGAATGAGACATTGAATAGAGATCTGAACATGTCTGTGCATTTGTTAGGAAGACTGACTTCATTATGTTATAGTTACATGACTTGGGAACAGTAAAATTGAGCAAACTCAGGGAGGAATTTGGGTTTCCAGTTGATGAGAACTCAAGAACTATTCTGATAAGCTAGAACCACACTACACAACTAGTTTGATCATGCATCTCTAATCTTTTTTTTTTTTATATTAAGCATGCTCTTGAATACACACACACATATATATTTGTTTGTAAATTATATACAGGGACTATGAACTAATATGTGGAATAGAATAGAATGCAATAGAATGGAATGGAGGAATATTTATTAAATGCTCACTATGTGCCAAGTATTGTGTTAAGTACTGGGCATACCTATAGAAAACCAGCTCAAGGAGTTTATATTCTAATAGGGGAAAATAGCCCTCATAGGTGGATTTGACTACAAGGCAAATCTGTAGTTCCTAGGGTTCAACCAAATGGCAGATGACAAAACCTAGGAGTCATTAGAGTGCAACATCAAGTCAAAGAGCAACAGCCAGGGGTCCAGCGGCTATAGCTTCAGGGCTAGAAGCTAAGGCCTGCTGGAACTTGAGGATCAATGGGAGGACACCCGAGGAAATTCACTGTCTTTCCGGAAGAATTGTAGTTGGCATCTCCCTGTTCATCCAAATTGTATAGGCAGCCAACAATTGTTGAGAATAGGTTTGGTGATTTCAAAGGTTGGAACAGAGCAAGGTTGTGGTTTTCTAATGTCCAATTAAGGTATACATGTGAGGTCATCCTCTAGACCCTTATGGGAACTAGGAAATAGGTGCTGGGAAGTGGAAAGAGAGGGCTCCCTAGGCCTGTCCTAGCTTTACCCTCAGAAACCAAATGAGATCTAGACATCTGGGGTGCAAAAGGGGAAAAAAAGTATGTATTATAAATCTTCTATGCAAAAAAAAAAAATTAAAGAAGGTGAGATAAAGATCAAATAAATAGTTTTAAAATAATTTTATTTATCTAGGGAGGGGCTTAGACCCATGATTGCGTTGGCACAGGGAACTCACAACGAGAAAACTCCCTCTAGCAATGCAGAGTTGTACATTCTAAGCACATCTAGTCTTAGAGAATTCCCTGGGAAATTGAGACATTAAGTGATGACCTCCACAGTCACATAGTCAGTGTATGTCAGAGGCAGGACTCGAACTCAGATTTCCCTGGCTTTCAGGCTTACTTTCCATCCACTGCCTCTCTAATTTGTTTTTTAATCACACACACACAAACATTTTGCTCTCACTAAAAAAAAATATTGTTAATATTATTATTTAGTAAGAGCTTTGTGAAAATGTACACTTCAACATTTTTTAAAATCTTGGTTCAATAATTTGTGATACTGTGCTATGAAAGCTGATTTCTATATTCAGTTTATTTCTACAGCTCATTTTAATGGCTGATATAACTGAAAAAGAGGCTTCTTAAAGATATGTAGATCCAAACAGAAATGTATTATCATTTGTGCTTATTAAATAATCACACTTCAATCCTATCCTCTAATTATGCAAAATTTTGTTAAAATTCAGCTAGTCAATTTTCATCCTTCCTATTGTCAATCAATTTTTACAAACTCATTGGAAGGTTTAGCTTTTTTTTTTAAGCAAATGAATTCAAAATCAACTGAAACTCTTCATTTAGAAGATTTTAAAATAAGTTAGAAAATTCTGTTTCCAGATATACAACTATAAGATTGTTTCAAGGTGACAAATATTGCTTTTGGCTACAGAAACTTAGCTTTTAAGTCCCTCGCTAATAGGAATGATTTCCTACTATTCTTGGCTAATATCTTAAAGTACAATATACACTTAGAGCAAGGTTCACTTTTAAAGATAATAAATCCATAATTCAAATAACCATATTGATTTTTTTTTACTGACTTCATCATAGCTTATTAGAGCTATGTTTTTACTTTGCAGCTTTGACTGACAAAGAATTCTTACTAGGAATAGAAGAGGCAACAGTTCCGCCATATTCTTATCACTTACTTGTGATACTCAGATTTTTAACATTATCACCAATTTGCAGGAATCTTTTGAAACCACTTATCCATTTAACCAGATATAACTAAGCTGCAATACATCAGAATTTGAAAAATTCAAAATTTCCTAAAAGTGAAAAAACAAATGTCAATTCCCGTCAACTCTTCCACATTGTGGAACGCCAATTCTTCCTTCAAAATACTTTGGAAACTAGTTGATCAAAGGACAGAGCCATTGTCTATTAAGTATTGGTAAAATTTAATTTCATTATCTTTTTTATGAAAAGTATATATAACTAAAAGTTCCAATATTTTCTTTCTTCTAATCCAGTGGATCACCTTGCACACTACACTGGGGTGTATGAACCCCACTTTGGAGACTACTTCTTTAGATTGATGATGATCACGATCATTAGTTTAATAGAGAGCTTTAAAGTGTGAAAAGTGTTATATATGGCCTGGCTTATATATATTGAGAGAGATAAAAAGGTAGAGATAAAAAGGTAGAGCAGGAGATAAAGGTCACCCACACTTTTGGAACTGTTTAGAGCTAAATAAGAGTCATTTCCTAATTGATAAATGGTCAAAAGACATGAGCAGGTTTTAAGTCAAGGCTATCTCTAATCACATGAAAAAAATGCTCTAAATCACTATTGATTAGAAAAATACAAATTGAAACAATGCAATATTTACAGTTCCCACAAACGCTATAAATATACCTGCATGGTGCTCAGTTGCAAAATATGATAGTCTCTCCATATAGAAGACAGAAGCAAAAATTTATTCAGACATCAGAAAACCAAATCTCCAAACCAGTAAGCCGATTCCATCATAGTAGCAAAGAAGTTAATAAGCACAGAGAGCCACATCTTCTGTTAGCCTTCCCACAAATCAATATAAGACCAATATTTACTAACACTGGGAAGCATGCTCTCATCCCAACCATCTAGTCTATGTCTGACTCCTAGCTTCCTGTGAACTCTGCTCCACCCTTCAGCAAACTCTTCGCACCACAGGCTCCATGTGATTACATTAAGCCTATAAGGGAGCAAAGTTTATTTTCAAAGCAGGGAAATTCAAATTCCCTTAGGCTTATTAAGGGGCAGGGAAGATCTTCAAATTACCATTATCATTACAGATATAAAAGTTATCTGTAATTACATGGACAAAAAAGCTCTAACTCACTATTGATTAGAGAAATGCAAATTGAAGCAGTTCTGAAGTACCACCTCACAAATAACAAATTGACTAAAATGTCAGAAAAGTTAATGATAAATATTAGGGGGATGTGAAAAAACTGGAAGACTAATGCACTATTACTGAAGTTGTAAATTGATCCAAACATTCAGGAGAATAATCTGGAACTATGCCCAAAGAACTCTAAAACTGTGTGTATCCTTTGACCCAGCAATAACACTAGGTCTACGTCTCAGAGAGATCAAAGAGAAAGTAATGTATAAAACGTATAAATGTATAACAATATTTATAGCAGCCCTTTTTGTTGTGGCAAAGAATTAGAATTTGAAGGGATGCCCATCAGTTGGAAAGTGGCTGAACAAGTTGTAGTATACCCTTATGATGGAATATTACTGTGCATAAAAATGATGGGCAGGATGGTTTCAGAAAAACCTGGGAAGATATACATGAACTGATGCAAAGTAAGGTAAGCAGAACCAAAGAAACATTGTACATGGTGACAGAGTAACAGTGATATTGTATCAACTATGAATGACAGCTATTGTGATCAATACAATGATCCAAGACAATTCAGAAGAACTTATAATAATAATAAAAAAAAGTTATCTACCTCCAGAGAAAGAACTGATGGAGTCTGAGTATAAATTAAAGAATTTTTTTTTATTTTTACATTTTTTTTTTGCAACATGGCTAATATAGAAATTCATTTTGCATAACTTCACATGTACAATTGATATCACATTTCTTGTGGCAGAGTGGCAGGAGAGAGGAAGAGAATTCAGAATTCAATTTTTTAAAATAAATGTTTAAAATAAATAATTTTTTAAGAGAACTATATAGAGCTCAGGACATCTCTGGGACTTCCATTGGAGCAAGATATAGTATATAATCATCAGGGTGAACGTGGGATTTCCCAAGGTCTTGTCCTTTTTTGTGAATTAAGATTAGATTAATAATTAGCATTGTGACCTGATGTCTAAATAAGGTCTGCAAAGCACTTTCTTTGCAACAACCCTGTGAAGTGAGTAGTATAAAAATATTACAATCTCTGTTTGACAAATGAGAAAACTGATGCTTTAAGAAGTAACTTGCCTGGGATCACATATCTAATAAAAATATGAAGCATAATTTAAAGTGAGACCCCCTGACTCCAAGGGATTCTTTCTACTCACCATGAGAGTTCTTGACATCCTAAACTATCAATGTCTAAAGGGTGAGAAGTGTGTCTATACATCTTTATGTCTACCTACAAATCCTAAGTAATAGATACTTAATAAAAACATGTTTATTCAATTGAACATCGACTCTTTCTTTGATCTATGACTGAATTATTTTTAATAATATTCTTTTCATTTCATGGTATTTTATTTTTTCCAATTACATATGAAGATAATTTTAAACATTCATTTAAAAAAATTATGAGTTCCAAATTTTCTCCCTCCCTCCCTCTGTCATTTCCTCCCTCCCTAAAATGGTAAGCAATTTGATATAGGTTAGAGATGTGCAATCATGTAAAACATATTTCCATATTAGTCATGTTGTGAAAGAAAAAACATAAGAAAAGGTGAAAAAAACACACACAAAAATAAAGAAAGTGAAAACGGTTTGCTTTTATCTGAATTCAGACTCCATCAGTTCTTTCTCTGAACATGGATAACATTTTCCATCATGAGTCCTTTGGAATTGCATTGGATCATTGTATTGCTGGAAAGAGCTAAGTCACTCATAGCTGATTATTGCATAATGTTGCTGTTACCGTGTACAATGTTTTCTTGGTTCTGTTCACTTCACTTTTCTGAATCAGTTCATATAAGTCTTTCCAAGTTTTTCTGAAATCTACCTGTTTAACATTTCTTACACTATAGTAGTATTCCATTACATTCACATGTAACAATTTATTCAGCCACTCCCCAGTTGATGGATATTCTCTTAAATCTTTACCACCACAAAAGGAGCTTCTATAAATATTTCTGTATTTGTAGGTCCTTTTCCCTTTTTTAAGGATCTCTTTCGGATACAGATCTAGTAGTGGTATTGCTGAATCAAAGGGTATGCGCAGTTTGGTTGCCCTTTGGACATAGTTCCGAATTGCTCTCCAGAATGGTTGAATCAGTTTGCAACTCCACCAACAGTGCATGAGTGTCCCAATTTTCCCATATCCTCTCCAACTTTTATAATTTTCCTTTTCTGTAATATAATATGACTATAAATTCTTAACTACAAGTTTTCCAAATGCAAAATTTGTAATAACCCTATCTACTAAAAATAAGTTGAGATTATTTTAAAAGGAAAGCTATGCCTAAGAACTAACTCTATCTCCAGTCCTACATGTGGATATCTATGAATGAATATGTTATTCTAATACAATTCTAACATGTTCAAAACTGAAAACATATTTTCTCTTAAACTTATTTTTTCTACTAAGAAAAATTTCTAAAAGAGTTGAAAACTCTAAATGGCTACATAAAAAGGCATTCCAAAACACTGATAGAGAGATGTAAATAAAAAACAGTTCTGAGGTTATAGTGCCAATGCAACATTCACAGCATCGACAGTGACTATGACTATGCCAGCATAGTTCTGAATTGCAAAATATAACAGACTCTCCATATATAAGACAGAAGCAAAACATTTATTCAGACACCAGAAAACCAAATTCCCAAACCAGAAAGCCAAATCCCAACACTAGAAAATGAAATCCATTATAGCAACAAAGAAGTTAATACACCATAGCACAGCAGGGAGCCACATCATCTTTTAGCCTTCCCACAAACAAACACAAACTTAGCTGTCTCTTTGTGGGCTCTGCTCTACCCTTCAGTAAACTCTCCTCACTACAGGCTCCATGGGATTACATTCAACCTATTGGGGGCAAGGAAGATCTTCAAAGCAGGGAAGATCTTCAAATTCCCTTGGGCCTGTGAAGGGGCAGGGCAGATCTTCGAATTACCATTACCATTACAAGATTTCACCACATACCTTGAAAGTTGGCAAAAATGACCACACTACTGGGCATATACTGCAAGGAAATAAGGGAGCAAAAACATAGGTCCAATATATATCAAAATATTCACAACTATACTCTTTGTTGTAGCAAAGAACAAGAAATAAAGTGGGTTGAACTTCACTTGGGAAATGACTGACAAATATGAGTAATTCAGAGAAACCTAGAAAGGTTTACATGAACTGATACAGAAAGATATAAGCAGAGCCAAGAGAATAACACCATAACTACCATAATAAGATAACTAAAAGAAAATCGGACTCTGAGTAACTTGGAAAACCAATGACTATCTAGCTAAAGAGATAACCAAACATACCTCTTCCTTCAAAGCAGAGTGGTAGGAGATGATTAAGACAAAAGATCATATGTATTGTCAGACATGGTCCTCAATTTTAATGTTTTTGCTTAATTATCTTTTTTGCATATGAAAAAAATAAATCCAAAGTAGGGTAGGAAATAATTGTGACATAAAGGCAAAAAGCCCCGACGAAACACTTTTTAAAAAAAGAAATATAGGAAAAACAAAAATGTTCATTTAATTGAACTGTGTTGTTTAGAGTACTGCCATTCTTCCCTTCCCAACAAGCAGGGTAGAAATTTCAGCATTTTCATTGATTACTCTCTTTCCTTCCCCTTCCTAGCCAAGGAGCTGGCAAGTTTTCTCCATTTTACTACTGTAATATATCTAGAATCTGTCTCCTACTTTCCATACAATCACTGTAATCCAGGTTTTCATTAGCTCTCTTTAATTTTGAATGGTATTCCTGCTGCCAATCTAGCCCAAACACCATTGGCTGAATAATTTTCCTAATCCGTAGCTCCGTTCACACCATTTCCCTGCTCAAAATCTTTAATGATTTCCCTTCAGTGAATGAAGAAAGTCCAAACTACTCAGCCAATTATGGAAGAGCCTTCACCATCTGCCACCAGTAGCTGTGATTTGAACTCAAGGAGATGGATCTTCCTGATTCCAGACCTGGCACTTTATCCACTGCACCACCTAGCTGCCCTTCACCTCACACTACTTCCCTTCATTTATACTACGTTAAAAACAAAAACAAAAACTAGACTTTCTACTATTCTCAGAGGTCATTCTGGCCTTTCCCTCCTCTGTGCAAATATTTGTTCAAGTTTTCCCTGATGCCTATAAAGCACTCCCCCTTATCTGCCCTAGTTAAAATCCTACCAAATCTTTTTTTTTATTTGCTTTTTGAAGGGCAATTGGGGTTACATGACTTGCCCAAGGTCACAGGGCTGGTAAATGTTATATGTCTGAGGCCACATTTGAACTCAGGTCCTCCTGACTCCAGAGCCAGTGCTCCGTGCTCTGTTCACTGCGCCACCTAACCACCCCTATCCTACCAAATCTTTAAACCCACCTCCTTCATTAAACCTTCTCCAAATCCAGGGGAGTGATTCTTCCCTTCTTAAGTCTCTTGTGACCCTTTCTTTAATAGTGTCTTTTGTGAATGTAATTCAATGTAGTGATAGACCTGTGATCTCATTGATGCGGGTACTCTCTTCAATAACAAAGATGACAATCCATTCCTGCCTTCTCATCCTAGAAGGAAGGCCCTGGTCCACATTATGGCTATCTAAATAGATGACCTTTCTCCCTTGGGAGGCTAAAAGATCCTCAAGGGCAAAGACCCTATGGGCTTCACCTATATATCCCTTGGCCCCTAGGCTAAGACATTTAATTACTGCATGGGGACTTTCCTTGAAGCGACTGTGCTTGCAAAAAATGAGAGAAAGAACAGTATAGTAAACAGAAGGCAGACCTTGTGGCCAGGCAGAATGGAGTTCAAATCCAACATACGATGTATACACGTTTCTTAAAAAATGTTTCTTGGCTCACCATGGACAAATCCTGGGATCATATAGGCCCCTGATGCTCACTGACCATGAGACCTTGGAAAAAGTTGGACACCAGTATTCTACCTCTCCTTCCCTGAAAGAATTCTATCAAGCTCTTGATAGAATGTCTTTACTGATTCAGAGCCTTGAAAAAAAAAAGAGAAAAGAAGGAACCTTAGAGGTCATTTAGTCCAGTCTCCCCCTTCCCCATTTTACAGGTAAGGAAACTGACACACAGAGACTGGGGCAGCTAGGTGATACATCGGGGAGGGCATTGGACCCGGGGAAGGAAGGAAGTTGTTGTTTTTGGTCACGTTCGAGTCTCCGTGACTTCGTTTGGGGTTTTCTTGGCAAAGATATTGGAGTGGTTTGCCATTGCCTTCTCCAGTTCACTTTACAGATGAGGAACTGAGGCAGTGTTAAGTGACTTACCCAGGGTCACACGGCTAGTATCTGAGGCCAAATTTGAACTCACAAAGATGGGCCTTCTTGACTTCAGGCCTTGGACTGTATCCGATGTACCACCTGACTGCCCCTGTTAGAGTTCAAATTTGACTTTGGACTAACCGAGTGACCCTTGGCAAGTCACCTCATTTTTATTTGCCTTCATTTTCTCATCTATAAAATGGGAATAATAATATCACCCATCCACCCCCAAGCAAGGTTATTGTAAGGATCACTACCACACCCGTCCTGTATAAGTGTGAGCTGTCATCATTGTTGTGTACTTGTCTTCAGTCATAAGTCAAGCAAGCACCAGAACTTAGATCTGAACCCAGAACTTCTGACTCCAAACCTAATACTCTTTCCACTGCATTACAGCGGCTTCCACAGTCACTTCAAGTCTCAAGGCTCCAGGCAATTCATCAAAACTGCTCATTTTAGACAAAGGCCAATCTCTATCAGTAGAGGGAGTTTCTATTCCATGTAGAAATTTCCAACGTAGATGAAACACAGGTCTGGACATAAAGGGGAAAAAAGAGAGAGAAATAAAAGTTTGTAATTTGGCTAGAGTCATTAGACAACCTTTTATAGCTCAATGAGTTCGAACATCAGGTCCAGCCATCTCGATGATCTTCATAACCGTACCCTGATTTTGATTGGCAAAATGGTAGGATCACATAATGTGACTCTGGAATGAAACTTAGAGATCATCTAGTCTAGGAGTTGTTAACTTGAAGTCCCTGAACTTGTGAGTTTTCTTTTAATATGATTTAATTGTATTTCACCATAAATGGTTTCCTTTGTAACTATGATATTTTGCTTTGGCA
The DNA here is from genome assembly GCA_028646515.1 of Pseudochirops corinnae. Lineage (NCBI taxonomy): Eukaryota > Metazoa > Chordata > Mammalia > Diprotodontia > Pseudocheiridae > Pseudochirops > Pseudochirops corinnae. The sequence goes on along the minus strand of CM053590.1, from coordinate 206,915,631 downwards.
TTTAAAAACATTTATTCTACTTCTTCAGGTAGCACAAGTTTATTTATACGAAATCAGAAAGATCTAAAAATAAAGACGGTGCTCAGAAAGCTACATTTGCTTGGACTCTGTCTCAATTTCAACTTACATGTGGTCTGAGGAAAACAGCTATACACAAAGCTTTGGAACCCAGGCTCCCTCTGGTACTGGAAAGTAGATTTCGCTCTAATTTTTGTGACAGATGGAGTTGATACTCTTGGAGGGAGAGGGGGAGGGGGAGTGCTGGGGGAAAAAAAGGCCAGGTTTTGACAGGCAGCAGACTCCCTATGCCTCTTGTGGTCAAAGACCGTGTTGCTATGAAATTAAGGTAGCAATAAAATTCAACGATCCTCCAAAGGAAGTGGTGTCTACTAAGTGCCCTGCAGGACAGATTAGGAACTTCATTTCAAGGCAAGTCAACGTATCAAACATTGCACTTCACAGGTTCATAGAAATCTAGAGGAATGCCCGACTATGTCCTTCGTGCAATTCGGATTTGTTCTCGCCAACCGTCAGATTTTTAGTATGATCAGAATTTAAAAGTATGCGTATCATTTTTTAATATCTCACACTGAAAGGGTGACTAAAAGTCACACTTGTAATTTTTATCAGTTTTATTATTTGATTTTTGCTAATTTCCTTACAACTGTCTCTGCATCCTTTCTAAAAAGTGTCGTGGTTTTTTTTTTTTTTCTTTTTAATGAAGAGATGAAACAATAAAGGTGCCAAGAGAGGATGGTAGCTCTGTTTTGGGAATCGAAGCATCGGCACCTCCGGGGCATACATCTAATTAAAGTGTTATTTATTGGGTCTAGTTGTTTTTTTAATGATTCAAAAAGTCGAGACTGAACTCCGATGATTTTAAAATAATTATTCCATGTTTGGGACTCACTGAGGGGAAATCTACAAAGCAAACTGATTTCCTGACCCAGAAGAAGGCACAGAGGAGGCCAGGGAGAATTCAGAAAACCGATCCCCAACAAATCGCAGAGCCTCGCAGCTTCGCCGGATGCAAACAGCTGCCTGCAGCGAGCCCTTGCCCATTCAGCGCAGGAGTGGGGACCCCATTTCGGCGCCTCCTTAAAAGTGGGCGGAGCTCGCGGGGCTGCTGTCAGTCTCCTTCAGCCTTTCCTTTCAAGACTTGAATGTGAGCTGCCCAGCCTCCCCCGCCCTCCCTCCCCCACCGCCCCAGCCCCGCTCTAGCGGATAGTTAAAAAAAAGTTTCAACAACAACAGGCATGACCAATGGTATCTCGCAGAGTCGGGGAAGGGGCCGAGCAAAGGGCCAGGGGAGAGTGGAGAAAAGCAGAAAGCAGCGGCTCGGGAGGGCGAGGGAGCTGGCCGCGGCCCGGAGCAGAAGCGCGCTGATGTTTTTGTTTGTTTGCTCGGCCGTGCGTGCTTAATGAGGAGGGAGCCGAGCGCGCCGCGGCCGCTCCAACGGGACTTTTGTATTTAAAGCGTCGCCGCCAGCAAGTCCGCAGCCGGCCCCGGAGCGGCCCCCGGCGCCCGCTGCCCAGAGCAGGAGCAGCCGCAGCCCGGGGACGCGAGCCAGCGCTCTCCTGCCGCCGAGCCGAGCTTCGGCTCGGCCTCCCTCCGTCCCTGCTTCCCTCCAGAAAGCGGGGATCCTCGAGGCTCCGGGGCCCGGGTCGGGCTGCGCAGCGCGGTGGGGGAGGGGACAGCGGGGCAGGGACCAGAAGGCTCGTCCGCGGCCGAGAAGCCCAGCCCGGCCAGGCGGCCGGCGCCGCGCTGAGAAGGGGGAGAAAGGAGCCCGGCACCGAGCGGAAGGGCGGCTTTCCCGGGCAGCTCGGCCGCGCAGCGCTCTGCGGAGGGAGGAGAGCCAGATGAATTCCCGCCGCAGCGCGTCGGTGCCCCAGAGGGAGCCCCGCCGAGGCCCCTTTCTCCGGAGCCTTGGAGGACGGCGCTGAGTGCCCCCGCGCCGGGGACTGTTCGGGGCCAGATCGCGGGGTCCCGGCTGACCAGCTCGTCTTTTCTTTTGCTCCGGGTCTTGGCTTTTTCACCAGAGAATCCCCCGAACCGTCTTCGGCGAGCCAGGGAGACGGAGCCGCACGACTGGATTGATGAAAAGCCTCATGCAAACGGTTGGCAGGAGTTTAGCAAACTTGCGCGCAGACTCCCCCTCCGGCGCCTCCTCCCTGTGGCCCTCCTCCCCTCCGCTCCCCTCCCGGCCGGCTGCTGCCGCGGCGGCGGCGGCGGCGGCGGCGGCGGCGGCGGCGGCGGCGGCGGCGGCTGCCCGCGATGGTGGCGGGCTCGCGGGGCTGCGGGGGCGCCGGAGCCCGGTGCTGGACCGTGCCCGGCACCTGGCTGTGCCTGATGGCGCTGCTGCTCCTGGGCTCCCCGCCGCGGGGCTCGGGCCGCAGGCTGGTCTGCTGGCAGGCGCTGCTGCAGTGCCAAGGGGAGCCCGAGTGCAGCTACGCGTACGGCCAGTACGCCGAGGCGTGCGCCCCGGTGCTGCTGCAGCGGGGGGACCCCGAGGCCGCGGCGGCCGCGGCGGCCGCGTCTGCCTTCCCCGCGGCTGCGGCCGCGGCCTCCGCCTCCGCCTCCTTCTCCTCCCGCTGGCGGTGTCCGAGCCACTGCATCGCGGCCCTCATCCAGCTCAACCACACGCGGAGGGGCCCCGCCTTGGAGGACTGTGACTGCGCGCAGGACGAGAACTGCAAGTCCACCAAGCGGGCCATCGAGCCCTGCCTGCCCCGGCCCAGCGGCGGGGGCGCCGGGGGAGGTGCCGGGGGCGGCGCCGGGGGCGGTGTGATGGGCTGCACCGAGGCCCGGCGGCGCTGCGACCGCGACCTCCGCTGCAACCTGGCCCTGAACCGCTATCTCACCTACTGCGGCAAGCTCTTCAACGGGCTGCGCTGCACGGACGAGTGCCGCGCCGTGATCGAGGACATGCTGGCCGTGCCCAAGGCCGCGCTGCTCAACGACTGCGTGTGCGACGGCCTGGAGCGGCCCATCTGCGAGTCCATGAAGGAGAACATGGCCCGCCTGTGCTTCGGGGCCGAGCTGGGCACGGGCCCGGGCAGCAGCGGCTCCGACGGCGGCCTGGACGACTACTACGACGAGGACTACGACGACGAGCAGCGGGCCGGCGGGGGGCTCGGGGCGGCCGCAGACTCTCAGTACGAGGACGACGGGCTCCCGCACCCGGCGCGCCCGGGCGGCGGCGCTGCTGCGGCGGCCGCGGCGGCCGGAGGCGGCCGCGGGGAGCTGCCCTACGGGGACGGCCGGAGGAACGGCGCCTCGCGCCCGGCCCCCGGGGGCGCCTGGCCTCTGCTCGTCTCCATCGTGCTGCTCCTGCGGCCGCTCTTGTAGCCTTTTCTCCCTCTCGACTTCTCTGTGCCTCCGTGGGCTTGCTCTGTGGATTCCCCGCAGTCACCCCGCTCGCTCTCTCCCGGGTCACTCCGCTCTGCCGGGTCTCCCTGCCACTCCTCCCCTCCCTTTTCTCTCCCTTTCCCCTTCGCCTTCCCACAGCTCCCCAGCACACTTTGACTGTCCTCCCTTGTAATAGTAATCGGTACTGAAACCATAGCTTTAGAGGAGCTAGGGAATACTTTGAGTCCTACTCCCCCAGACTCTTTTTTTTTCTCAGTTTTTCAAAAATAACGACCTGGCCCCTGGTTTCTTCCCGCCTCCCTTCCCCCTCGATTTCCCTCCAATACCCACACCAATTTTACACATTCCTCTTCCCGAAAAATAGCAAGAATCTTGGGTTGTGGGCTTTTTTTTGGGGGGGGGGGGTTTGCTGTTTTTCCCTCCACCCCACCCCCACTCCAGCCCTACTAATAGATACTCCAGATCACTCGGTAGGCTGGAAGCCCGGCTTTGCAGAAGACGTAAGAAGGCAGTTAATGCAGTGGGAGAGGGACTAGAAGTGGCAGGAAAGGCGGAAAAGAGACACCCCTCAGATTACGTGGGAGTTCCAAAGACTGCATTCTTCCCAGTTATATCCCACCTAGTTCTGGGCTAGTGAGTGGCTAGCAGAGAGATATTTGAAAAAGAGAAGCCTGAAATGCTGCTGTAGGTTTATTTGCGAGTCTCCTCTAAGGTAATGTGCAAATAGTCTTATGGTTTGACCTATTAGAATCTTTGAAGGAGTCAGCTGCTTGAATTAAAGTCTCATTCATTCAATCATTTCTTCTTGACGTCAATGCCCAGAGTATTCTTAGTGACGAAAGAAGCAGGGATCTGGTGGTTATTGCTATTTCACTCCCAGGGGAAGGGGGAAAAAAAAAATCTAAACTGTGTGATGGTGAGTAACGTTCTTAGCAAATTCCATTCCGGTTTATAAAAAAAAAAAAAGTTTCCGATCAAATTTGACTTCCCATTCCATCACCCAGTATTCAAACTCAGATGCTGATGTAGGAAGTTATTAATGATACTAAACAATGCAACTTTTGTTTTAAACGAGCGCTGCACTGCCATCTTCGAAAGACACTTTGTGGTGTTTAGTGGTCAAGTTTGCGTTTTTTTGTTTTGTTCTGGTCTGGTCTGGTCTTTTTACATCAAGAACTTTTGTGTACCTTGAGAAATTATATTGCCTCTACTCCTATCAGGGTGCTGAACTCTGGTAAATCTTATATAAAATGTATTTAAAACTGGGATTTGTTACCAGTCGCTGTACCTTGTATATAGAATTTTTATAAAATGTATGCTTCCAAAATAATTTATTTTTAAAAAAAAGAAATTAAAGTTTAAAATTTACGTTCATGCTACTCTTTTTTAAAAGAAATGTACAGATTTCATTTGTTTTTAAAAGATACAAAGTACAATAATCCATTGTGAAGTATGCTCTAGGACAGCAGATGTACAGTGTATTTTATAGATTTGACATTAACTTTCTTATTTTTAAGAGAATTTATGGATGACGTTGTTGATTTGTATAAATACATTTCCAGACTGCCTTAAACATTGTCTTTTATAGAAGGCATAAGAAGGCCTATGTAACTATGGCTTTGTGTATTTTTTGTTTTGTTAAGTGTGTACATCAGTAAAGAGTTTTAAATAATGAATGTGGTAAGGTTGTGTCTTCAGTTACCTTCCCCCACAGCCAGGAGTGGAGAAAATGCATCTACCAGAAGTTAAAAGTACAAACCAAAAGCTAAAATGCCATAAATAGAGGTTTTACTATTACCATGGATACTTTAATGAACAATTAGACTTCTGCAAATAAGGCAGTTAAAAATACTTAATTACCTGGAATGACTTCAGTTGTTTTTATGATTTAGTGACACAGTTCCTCTATCTACAAAATCGTTTCCCTTCCACATACAGAGATTATCGGGAGTCCTCATTCTGTCCCCTCCCCCTTCCCTCTGGCTTTCTTTTCACCCAGTAAAGTGGTACCCTCCATGCTACTAGACATTCTTATGCAATAAACCATGTCAATAACATCTCGGCCTATAAATGAGTCTACAAATCCCAGGACTTTGAGGTAACTTTCACAGTTCTAGCAGAAAAAAAAAAAAGTTAGGCAAAAGTAAACGGGCGAGAGGTGTAGAACAATTAGCAGAACTTGTAATATTGTTGTGAAGAGTTGTTTAGCAATGAGCCGAAGGCTGGTTTTCTGCCAGGGCTACTGATCTACACTCAGACGTCCTTAGATAAATAATTACACTCTTAAGCTGTGTCGAGTGCTGATACACTTGACCTTGTAAATAGAAATGTTTGCAGTAGGAATAAACTCCGGCATTGGAAAAATCTTTTAAACATTAACACAAAAGAGAGAGCTCAGTTCTCTGGGGATTTGAGTCTGAACCTCGCCAAGCAAGGCACTTGCAGGGGAAAAAAAAAAAAGTTTATTTATCTTCCATTCCTTGTGTTTATTTAAAGCTTTTCATTTTAAACGCTGTGATTGGAGGGCAAGTCAGAAGTTTAAAAGCCACCACAAATAAACTTTGTCTGAGGGGTCGACAGATTAGCCAGATCTTGTGTCTCTTTATTTGATATTAACATGTGTCGAGAAAACTTAACCAGATTTCTTTGCTGCCTAAAGTAATTAACAGATCTGTGTCTCCTCCCTTCCACATCCCTCCAATCCCACCCACTCCCATTTTTGAGGATTAGTTTTCTTTTAATTCTCACTTCTCCCCCTTCCCTCTTATTTATTTTCAGGGTTCTTTCCCATGAAACTAAAACCAGGGCTTATATATTCATATATATTATCAGAAAGTTCAGGATAGTTGTAATATCAAACAACCATTTATGAGTATAATGTGTGACTGTGATCTAAAGTCACCTGAATGGTTGAGTAAACATATTGTTAAAACAAAGCTGAAAATGTTGTTTCTTTAGGGAGAAGGGACAAAGGATGGTTGGAAGACACTTGTAAATGGAATCAGCCCTCTTTACAAAACGCTGAGTTTGCAATCCTTTTGAGCATGCCCTTAAATATATTTAAATGTGTCTTGATTCTATCTCTGCAGTCTATCTTAACCCATTTTTTACTAAAAAGTTGCCTTTGTCCCAGTAAAAAGCTCAGTTTTTCCCCAGGAAGGAGTAAAAGGCGTTAGCCCTAGAAAAGGACTGATAATTAACTAGGACAATAAACCGAAGACTCGATTTTACCGGCTCCTGTCAAAAGCATCTGCCTGGAATAAATCAACAGAGAGCACCAGTGGGGAGGGAGGACACGAGTCTTTATACTCCCTTCCCTGTAGAAAGTGAACATTGATCAGCAGTTTGTTTTAATTTAAATCACTGCCCAGAAGAACCTAGTACCCACCCTACTACTCAACCAAGAGATCCTAGAGAATTTGTGGCACTATCAAAGCCAAAGGTTAGGTATTTATTGTTTGGTGAAGGGACCACATATTTCCAGCTTCTCCAAAGCAGGAAGAATTTTATAGATGTTGACATATGCAATATCCTCAACTCTCTAGGGAGCCAGTTGGAACTGTGGACACTTGGCAGCCTTAAATGAAAGTGCTATGGATTGTCATTAGAGGCAGAAAAGACCAATGCCTCTCCCCTAGGAATCCAAGAGGGATTTTTCTAGAGTGTCTTGATATAGTAGGTGCACAATCAATGTGGAATGAATGAATGCATGATCTGAAAATGCCTCCACCCCCAGCTGAGATCTTCCAGAATGAAAAGAAACTCCTTTTAAAATTTCATGTAAAATCATGTGTTCTTGTTGCCTTTTTTTTTTTTAATTTTCCCAGTTACCAAGTTTGAATTCTCAGTGACAGTTTATTTGTCTTTGGAGGCACCTCAGTGACAAATGTTTAAGGGAGTGTGGGACAATGGTGGAGAACAAGGAGGCAGTTCATTGAACTGACAGTGACCATACAGTAAATAGAAGGAGATTCAAGCTTCACTGATCACCCAAGCACACAGCAAAGCTTTTGTATATGATCACAATGGACATAACATAAGGTCTCTGTTGATTTTTAACAATATGTAGCAATGTACACAGGCAGTGCACATATGTAAGGTGGAAACATAGGGCTAGTCGAATGAATTCTTACATTAACAACTAGTCCATCCTTGAGCTTGCCCGTGGCCTTTTAAAATGCCTAGTGTGTATGGAGTGACGTCTTAGCCTCTCACTTCCACTCTGTTCAGGGAAACGTATTTTAATACAAACTGTGGCATGTACTACCCAGAAGACAAACCTGTAAAGGCAGGTACTACAGCAGGAGATCACCAGAAAAATCACCCAAGTGAGATTCTTCAGTTTTATTGTACATGTGCTCAAAGAAGAAATAACTCAGTTAAATTGCAAGGACACTAGGAATCACGTGTCACCATTCCGGGAACATAGTAAAACATTGTGGGTTTCTACTATTGGCTCCCCTGTTTCATTTTAGAAGTTCATTAGCTTAACTTCATGGATTCATTTCCAATACATGTAAAGGGGAAAGTGGGGGGGGGGGGGAAATCATTTCTTTTCAAGCTTTCACACCAAGGATGATAAGACACTTTAAAGAATCCATTCCAATCATCCCCTATCTAACCCAAGAACATCTAGGATATGCCCTTGATCTAAATAAACTCATGGTCAGAAAGTGGTTTTTTCCCGTATCTGGTTTCCTCCTTTGTGCAACTGAGGAGTGATTTTGAAAGTTACTGTATTTTACTTGAGACGTTTGCCTGTGGTGCACACTTGAAAAGGTTTGTGTTTGACTCTCTGAGTGACTTAAGTAATTCACCATTAGCACAAACACTTTCTGGGGCATCTATTTAATCGATTTCTTAACTAACAGAATGATCTACTACAAAATAGTGAACTGTATACACTATATTTTGGCACAAAGATGGTCATTCTCCCACTAGTAACCAGGGGCTCTAAATAAATGATTTCAACAATGTTTTATTAAAGGGGGACAAGAGCCCTCGAGTTGCATTAGTTGGGAAGAAGTCGAGTGGCACTTTTGTTATGGAAATGTTAAGCACATAAGAGTTCAGACAAACAATGTGGAGCCACTTCATTCTTTCAGCCATGCTGACATCTCTTAAAGAGGAACTGCAGGGAAGGATGTGGGAAAGATTTGCTTTCTGAGGAAGCTTTCAGCTAATATTTTGGAGGGTTATCTCCAAACCTTGGGTAATATGCATGTTCCTGAGAGGTATGAAGGACTGAGAAGGAGAAATCACTCCCACCCCCCACTCTCACCCCTCCTCCCCTCTATTCTGGGATATGTGCGGCATGTGGAAATGTAGATACTATTGTTCTGGAAAAGTATTTTGCCAAAAAAAATTTTTTTTCAAGGAATTCATGGCATAATTTGTCATTTGTAAAACCAACCAATCACCTATTACATTCCAAAGTATATCCATAATATGTTTGTATTTAATCTAAGTTGCCATAACATGCATTTTTGTTGCTAGCACAGAGATACAAGCTCACCCTGCTTTTAGTCTTATATTTAACTTCTGCAAGTACCTGTGGACATTTTGTGCTGATCTCTTAAAGGCTCTTGAGAAAACTAGCCTGTATCCTTAGCATGCATCTAACATTCCATTGTGGACCTCTGCATGCAGCGGGCTTTGATAAACACCATTGCCTGTTTTCAAAGTAAGCAACTTTAGCTCAGCATGGGTCGAGGTATCCTTCAAAGTCAGCGTGTGCCCATGATACTGACAAGTTTTCAGCTACTTCCCTTCTAAACTAACCAGAAATTACACCTGTTCTGGGCACTCATCGGTTGCCAACATTTTAGCCTGGTTATTTTCAAAAATAGTGACCAAAATGCAACATGTACCTCATCTCACCAAGAACAGTTGAGGACCACACACACACACCGAGGAGGTCTCTGAATATTGAACACTAAAGTTAAAATACAAAAGAGTCTGAGAGCAAAAGATGGTAAAAGTCCAGCCCATCAAACTGTGAGGTCCAGAATCCTGCTTCTGGTGGTGACCAATATCAAATATCAGATGATGTCCTTTTTTTCTTCCCTTATGTACACAGTGACCTTAAGCTAATTGGGGGGTGGGAGGGGAGGAAAAATTCTCAAAAAGATTCAGAATATTTGAGGTTAAAAAAATCAAGCGGGAAAATTTCAATCTTAAAAGTATGCTACCTAAAGTGTAATTGTCTTTGGAAGAAAACCCTCTTCTTCATTTCTCTATACCTATATAATAAAAATGTGTGTGATTTATTTCCAGAATCTAAATATATTTTACATCTTGGGGTTGTATGTGTCCATATGTGTAAATGAATAATCATTTTGCTCTTGTAAGTGCTTAATAGAGGGGGCAGCTCAACTTTTTCATGACTCAGCATTGACTTACTTTGGTAATGAGAAATCCTGAGGAAAGTATTAAGTCAGACATAGCTATAGCCTAGCTAGAAGAGGAAATGTGAGCCATGGACTTCATATTTGTTAAAAATGAGAATTCTGAGAATTGCATTCCATCCAGGGAGGCATCTTTGCTATGTATTTCTGTGTAATACTATACACTTCTAAAATATCTTACTTTTTAAAACCAATTCTCAACTTGGGGGTGCAATTGATAGAGTGCTAGACCTATATTCAGGAAACTCTGAGTTCAAATCCTACCTTAGATCCTTACTAGCTGTATGACCCGGGACAGGTCACTTAACTGTTGTTGGCCTCAGTCTTCTCATCTATAAAATGGAAATAATAAAAGCACTTACTTCTCCAACTGACAAGTGGTCAAAGGATACGAACAGGCAATTTCCCAATGGAAAAAAAAATTACTCATATGAAAAAATGTTCTAAATCATTATTGATTAGAGAAATGCAAATTAAAACCACCCTGAGATAACATTTTACACCTATCAGATGACTGAAGGGAACGATTGAAGGGAAAAGCAACAAATGTTGGTAGGGATGTGGAAAAGCTGGGAGACTAATTCTCTGTTGGTAGAACTCTCCAACCTTTTTGGAGAGCAATCTGGAATTATGGCCAAAAAGTTATAAAATTTTGTATACTCTTTGACCCAGCAGTACCACTACCAGGTTTATTTCCAAACATAATTGGGGGGGAAAGAACCTATATGTTCTAAAATATTTATAGCAACTCTCTTTGTGGTGGCAAAAAAACTGGAAAATGCAGGGGTGCCAGTCAATTGGGGAATGGCTGAACAAGTTGTGGTACATGATTGTGATGAAATCATGATGGAATATTCCTGTAGGACCTTGATGATCTTAGAAAAACATGGATAGACTTTCACAAAATAAAGAAGAGTAAAATGAGCAGAATCAAAGGAACATTGTACACAACAGCAATGCTGTTTTAATATAACTTTGAGCAACTAAGTCATTTTGACTATTATAAATACCCAAATTAACCACAAAGGATATATGAAAGGAGGTGCTATCTGCATCCAGAGAAGCAACTGATAAATAGACATGTAGAATGAATTTACATACACATGTGTCTAATGGTAACCATCTCTAGATCTGGGGAGGAGGGAAGAAAGAAAGGGAAAAAAAGAAATTTATGTGATACCTTTAATACGTATTTAAAAGGAATAAATTGCAAGTCATACATAATAGATTTGCAGTTCCATGTGCAATCATCTTTTTTTTCTATTTTACTACATTATGAAAATGCTTGTTTATTTCTTAAGTTTAGAATAAAATAAAAATCTAAATAAATAAAACAAAGATCTAATACTCCAATTGAATATCGATGTTCCAATAATCCAACAAATGTGTGATCTCATCACTGTGTTGAAGCTTCAGAACATGCATATCTATCCATCCTGTATGCATTTTGTCCCATCTTCCTATAGACTTGCCCCACTTCTCTTAACACGCAACAGCCAAAGGATTGTCCCTAGTTTATTTCTTATCACTTTTACAAAAAGAACTAACGTGCTACTCAGAACAAAAACAAAGCACCTTCCTCCCAAGGCTGCTGGGAGGAGAAAATGTGATAATGTTTGTAAAGTGCTCTGCAAGCCATCAACTGCAACATGAATGCTAACAATTATTATTGTTATTACTGTCAGACTGCACAGTGAGCAGAGAATACAAGCAGCAGTTCCAGGAAGAACACAAGGAACCAAAGACAAGAACAGACTGAGGTCCAGCATACCTGGGAATACAATGAGGGACTTTCTATAAACGCACTTGTTATTAATGGCAGAAAATCCCCTTTTACATGAGGGTAACTGGTTTATTTGTTGCCTTTGGGGGTCAGTAATTTTCAAGCTTTACCTGGGCACAGGTATGCATTATCTTGGCATTACAATGGATTATTTTATGTCATTCCCATGAACAAAGACTTGATTCAATATATTTGTATCTCCAGAGCCTAGGACACAGTGCATTTACATGTTAGATGCTCAATAATTCAATTTTCAGTTTAAGAAACATTTACTATCTATTACATACAACATGTTGTGTTTCACAAAAGAGGTTGTTGTTAGTCATTCATTCATGTCCAACTCTTTTTGACCCTTGGATCATACTGTCCATATGGTTTTCTTGGCAAAGAGATGGAGTGATTTGACATTTTCTTCTCCACTGGATTAAGGCAAACAGAGGTTAAGTGACTTGCTTAGGGTCACACAGCTAGTAAGTATCTGAGACTGAATTTGAACTCAGGCTTTCCTGACTACAGGTCCATCCAGCACTCTATCTCGGGAGATGAAAAAAAAAAAAAAGACAAAGACTCCTCCCTGAAGGATCTTACAGTTCTATATCATACATACAAATTACTATAATGTAAGTGTATAATAGATACATCATCAAAAAGAAAGGGCTACAAAGAGATCATACAAGTGGGAGGAGGACCAGTATGTACAAAAATATTTATAGCAGCTCTTTTGGTGGTGACAAAGAATTGGAAATCAAGGGGATGCCCATCAATTGGGGAACAGCTAAACAAGTTGTGGTATATGAATGTAATGG